>VDFB02121957.1:0-21193 GCA_007258455.2 Sequoia sempervirens
AAAAGGTTTTCACACATATGTCCAAAGTCACTATTTTCTTGTGAGATTGACATGACCTTCAAGTTGTGGGTCAAACCAGATCCAAAGCTTAGTTTGGGTCCCCAAGCCTTTTCCTGAACTAAAAACAAGGAAAAAATATGACCAAAATTTCAAATTTTAATAAATGAGATCTCATTTCCTTCATTTATTATTTTAATCATTGAAAAAAGAAACATGATCCCATTTATAAATAAGATCTCATTTACTACAAGATCCCAATTATAAAATGAGATCCTATTTATTTTTTGACCGTTTTTAAATTTTTATTGGTAAAATATTACTATCAATTTTGCAACTTGACAGTGTATGACCGACAATGACAATTTCTCCTATTTTCTATTGAGTTTTTTCTTTATAGGGTCTTGAACTTGCAATTTGAATTGAATTTTTGAAAGGAGGCATCATTGGGATGGTTTTTGAGTGGAATTGTGTTCATTTTCTACTCGTTTGAAGGAGGAACAAAGTAGGAAGACTTTCACTATTGACATTCATTTGTACTTCAAAATTTTGTAATCATGGGATCACAAGCTTGTAATAAGAGGAAAGATAGGAAGGTATTGACCCTCGAAGAAATTGAAGAAAAGAGAGAGGAGGAGGAAAAAAGAAAAAGAGTTAGAAGAATGATGATTTGATCAATGAATAATGTTGAAGCATCCAATTCCACAACTATTGAAGATAAAAATATTGAGGAGACCATGGATGTAGATGATGCAAATTTTCAAGAGGTGAATGTGGAAAATAATATAATTATACAAACTACTCCTAGTATTTCTTCAAATCCCCCATTCAATGCTATGGAGAATGTTTCAATAGGAACATATCTAGTTATGTCTTCAAATCCACCTTTGAATGATATGGAAACTTTGTTTATAGGAGATTTAAAAGAAGTTGGATTTAATAATGTTGATATCGATAATATCTGTAGAGATGTTCAAAGATTTTAGACATATTGTTGTTGAGAATGAAAATGAAAATGAAATCATTTTGTTGTTGAAAATGAAGATGAAAGTCATTTTGTTGTTGAAAATGAAAATGAAAATAGATTTTATGTTGAAAATGAAAATTGTTTTCTTGTTGAAAATAAAAAATGAAAATCGTTTTGTTGTTGAAAATGAAAATGAAATTTTTTTATTTGAAAATAAAATTGAAAACCGTTTTGTTGATGAAAATGAAGATGAAAACAAAGATGAAAATGAAAATCATTTTGAAGTAGAAAATGAAAATGAAAATCCAGGATGTGATGTTGAAAATGAAAATATTTTTTTAAATTGAGAGAAATATTTTGGATAATCTTTCGAGTAAGTTTTCTTGGAGACAAATAAGAATGCATGCCAATATATTATACAAAGAATTTTTATTGTAAAAAGCTATTATTTTAATGTCAACTAATGATGCAATTGATGAGAATGTGTAAAATGAGAAATGAAAAAGAGGAATTTTTGCTAAACCAAGAAAAAAAGATCATTCACTAAAACATGCTATGTCTATTGTTGCTAGTTCCATTGAGTCTATTGGAAAGAATAGTTTATCTAAAGATAAGAATGTAGCATGATGAGCTATAACAATTGCTATAACTAATAAAGAGACTTTGAATAAAAGAATGTTAAACAATATTAGTGAAATTTTAAAAATACATCCTAAAATATTGGTAAGAGCGACAAAGAGAAGAGAAAGTATAGAAAATGATCCAATCAACCAATGTTGGAGTTTTAGTGGTTGAATCATGAGGTCTAACATGAAATTGAATATGGAAGTCAAATATTTGATTGAAAAATATTGGCATGACAATATTAGGGTATCATCTAATGCTAGAGATGTTTTAAAATTAAGAGGAGTCCAAAGTTCGCGATCCTCATCCAAAACACCTATTAGACACAACTTGAACTGAATTTTATAAAAAAATTTGTGGTGATTCAGTGTTACCTGAAAATATTAGAATAAGTCAAATATCTTTTGAAAAATGTAAACCTTGGTATGTGAAAATTAATAAGCAATGAATATCTTGTTGTAAAATGCATGTGCAATTTCGTTATTATTATGATTTTTTTCAATACATATGTTGTACTTTACAAACTAACATGGTTATGCAAGAATGTGGTATTAATATGCCACCTGAAACAATCAAGGAGTTTATATATCAAGTTTATTCTGTGAAATATTTAATGGGAAATTATTTTATTTAAGTTCATGTATTTCTGGACAATGCACTAGTTGTGGAAATCTTTCATTCTTAGGAGTTTGTATGCATGAAAGTGTTGAAAAATGATTTTGGACAACAATTAGTGGATGTTAAAGGCTTAAGAATTTTGACTATTCTTTAAAAGATGGAAAGATTGGAAAGCATTGTGATTTAGTTATAGAAAAAGTTAGTGTACATGTATTCATATCAAAATTTAAGAATAATATAGTACCAAAGTATGTCATGCACTCTAAACATGCTTGATGGATAATTTTGTGCATGTAGAAACACATTTCGAGTTGGAAATATACTATTAGTGGTTGATTTTGTGGAAAACTATACTCTAGCTCCACAAGAGGAAATCCAATCACAATATTACAATTCAATGCAAGTGGATATGTTTGTTCATATTGTTTACAGACATGTAGATGATAGCACGAAGGATGATAGAAAAATTTTGAGTGAGTATCATTTCTATTTTAGTAACAACCAGTTACACTTGTCAAAGTTTGTTCAATTCTATTTCAATATATTTTATACAAATTTAAGAGAAAGAGGAACCCAGTTGATAGAACATCTCATATGGTTAGATAATTATACAGAACAACTCAGGAATGCTCAAATGTTTTATTGGTTAAGTAGGGTTCACAAGGAACATAATGTCCAACATATGTGGAGTTTTTTTTAAGCTAGACATGGTAAAGGAGAACATGATGGAGCTAGTGCATGTGTTAAAAGAATTCTTGTTAGAAAGTAATTTAAATTTGAGGATGCAATAAAATTTAAAGATGCACATGGGATTGTGGATTGGTGCAATACAAGATTATCTACACCTAGATCAAGAGAGTACTCTATAGTTCGCCAATTCTTTTGGTTGGTTGAAGAAGAGAATATTTTACCTAGAATTGATTATGAGAAAATCAATGGATCTACTAAATGGCATTCTCTTAAGATTTTGAATGCAAGCACATGGACTATCTAGATAAGGGAGCTTGCATATTTTTTTCAGTTTTGTATTTCAAGAGATTGGGAAGCATGTGAGAATATAGAATGGGTTGAAGAGTGGAAGCAAAGATCATTGACCTACACAAGTACACGATCAATATGAAACAACAATTGAAGACAATGATCAATGTAATAACCCATTCAAAATTATTACTTAATTAATATTATTGTAAATGACACATGAATATACTCCAGATTAAAAAGACATAACTAGTGGCTAAAGTCAATCATAGCTACACATGTCCATTTAAGTTGAGTCAAATATTTCTATATTCACTTCAAAGGTCAAATTACAATATCAGGTCTGACTTGGATCCTAAAGCCACAAAGTCCTTACACTGTACACTTTTCATCAAGTACATGAATGAATTACATCAAGTTATATCTTACACTATAATGTATTTTGAACAACTAAGGTTCTTCTTGGATGCTCTCCTCCACTAATGAAAAAGAACATGGTTGAAGCACTTTACCACCCAACCACAAAGCTTACGCTTCCCCAGAATTCTTCCAACATGAAGAATGTCTGACCCTACATTGAAAGTTTAGCAAGAGAACAATCTGCAAGGTGAAATATGGTGCATGCCCATACATCAAAATGCAATTCTATCTACAATTTAGAAAAGAAAATGCATGATATATGCTAGGAGTGGTAGAGAGTGAAATCATAGAGTTCATACATACATAATGAACTACATTGCTTGGCCAAGCATAATAAATGTGTTGCAAAAAAAACAAACAATAGGTTCTGGTAAAGCAAACCTATAATCTCTAAACTCCATTTCAACACTTATCCTGGAAGGTAACTTTCTATTCTACATGTCATAGTAGCTATCTACTCTCTAGTAGCATCTACCTGTAGGTGCTCTAGTCAACTAAGGTATCACTATTATGTTCAAGTATTTAAAATATTCTTTCAAAAATGTCTTCAAGAGAAGTAATAGATTACTAATTTATACTTTGAATAGAATTCAAATTTATGATTCATAGAGTAATTCAACATTCAATCATATCACTCTTATGACTATTATACACTTTTCATCATAAGAATTTTACATTTAAAAATGTACTAAAAACAAAAGAAGGTATGTCACAAGTATGCGTATGTACATAGACGAAGTCTATGTGCATACACATATATGTGCCTACTAATGTTAAAGTTTGGGCATACATTATGAAATAATCATTAATTCAGATTGCAATCTTGAAATAGTATTCCATTTGATGTTTCTTGTCAAAAATAAAGAATCAGAACTAGACTATGCTAACAGTTTCACACTTACTATTATTGCATTCTTACAACTGTGATATTCTAACATTGTTGTTTACATAATAACATTCATTGTTTAAAAAGAACAAGTATTATTTCCTACTAAATAGTTACAAACAAGCTATTTTCATATGAACATTCATTGTTTAAATAGAACAAGTATTGTTTCCTATTAAATAGTTATAAAACAAGTTATTTTCATATGAACATTCATTGTTTAAACAAAACAAGTACTGTTTCCTACTAAATAGTTACAAAACAAGTTATTTTCATATGAACATTCATTGTTTAATCATAACAAGTATTGTTTCCTACTAAAAAGTCATAAAACAAGTTGTTTACATACTAAATAGTTTATTGAGTAAAGATAATTTACAATAAAACAGTGTCATTTGCAAAAGAAGAATCGCCATTTACATCAACACATTATTATTTCAGACTAAATAGTTATATTTAAAGAAAAATAATGTTGTTTACTTTGTTTGTTGATCTCAAGCTGATCACATGCTAAAAGATCACCTTACAAGTAAATGTTCTCTATTTAACAACAAAATGAGTTTTCCACTGTGAATTGAAAAATAAACAAACAGTAGCCCAATTTCATATATAAGGAAAAAATGTCTATTATTCAAATTCTTGAACACTTTCATCATTGGAAATTCAATAAGAAACTTAATAGTATTAAGAAAACTATGTTCGACATGTTTTTCAATGACATTCTTGAGTAAATACTTCAGTCAAAGAAAGCATAGAATCTTTAGGTTCAAACAATACTCATGCCCTTTTAGGCTACAACAAAACATACTACAATTTCTCTAGATTGACCAATCTCAATTGTCAAGTGTCTTCTTTCTAAGAATCAAAGATATATTTGAAATCACCCATGAGGGCTTACTGTTTTATACCACGCATGTTGTAATATTAAACATGTAGGATTTCATCTGTATCATTTAAACATTCAAGGGTCAGCCCATTGATAATAAGATCGAACCAAATCAAGGCTTGGTGTTTCTCTAACATAGAGATCCTTTCGCCGCTTCTACCAAATGGGGTTGGCTTCCTATTAAATGACAATACACATATATGCAAGGCTCTAAGAGCTTTTGTTCATTCCCCATTACAGTTATCAACCCATTGATAATAAGCATTAGAAAACAATTCAAATAAAATGCAGAGAAACATTCCCTTCCCATAGGACCAAAATCAATCCTTCTCAAAGAATATATTTTCAAATACACAGTAAATTGGAATAAATTTTGATAGACTACATAAGGCTATACATTTTTGTGCAACACAAGGATGAAGGCTGAGCCATTGGAGGCCCTCGATCCTCGGCCTAGCACTAAACATTAGCCACAAAAGGCTCTCCTTTATGACGTTTACCATATTATGTAGGTTGTAGGCCATGCACTGTCCATGAGGTGGTAACAATATCTCCTTACATTTAGCTTCAAGCCGATTCACATACATAACAATGATCTTATTTTTATGGTACCATGGTAAAACTTGATTAGAATGAAGGAGAAACTTCGTGCATGATTCAATATTAGCAACAAAGCTAAGTCTATGCTAAAATAAGGAGATCAAATTATCTCCCAATCGAACTTTGATGTCGATTTCCTCAGCTTTTTTTCTAGTCTCATCATCCTTGCTTTTTCCTTTCGAATTCACCAAAATACTTTCTTCTTCTTTTCTTTTTACCCAAGTTATCTTTCAAAAATAAAAAATAGAAACAACATTATTTTTGTATGTTTTTTAGGGTGATGGTGTTATGGCCATGCCACCAGCTTCTAATTTTGAAAATTTTCTTTATGACTTTGACAGGCCATGCACATTGTGGATTTTCCTTGAGATTTTTCATTGATTTCCACACTCCTATTCATAATGTATTTATTATCAACTTGATTTCAATATGAATTTGAATATATATATATATATATATATATATATATATATATATATATATATATATATATATATATATACGTACACACATATATATGTATATATTTATATATGCATTCATGTACAAGTTGCTTGCTTTGGAATGGCTTATAGGTTTCATACACTATCATTTAAAGTAAGGAAATTGAATTTTGATTTCAAGCATCTATATGTAGATATATATCTACACTAAGAAAAGAATTTTCTTTACAATGCTTGCTTTCATTTCCTTCAAATCACAAAGTTTGAATAGAACAAAGTTTGAATAGACAATTTAATCTATAGACCATTCATTTTCAAGCACTGAAACTATTCAATTCAAAAAAAAAAATGTTCTCTTATATATGCAAATAAGTTCAAATGCAAATCATCATGCCATTTGTGGTGTGTGCACCTAGATTCCAACTGGCTTACCATTTGATCCAATTAAACACTCCTTCAACTGTGTTCTCTTCCTTCAACCTATTACCCTACAATTACACACACTTGCACTTGCAAATTGATCAGTAATGTTCAATTCTTGGTAACATATAAAATAATTTCCAAAATTTTACAAAGTCAACATCAGTCAACTTCTTTCATTCATTTTCTAAAAATTCCAAAATTTCCATTTAATATTTAATTGAATTTCTTCAATAATTTATTTTTTTGTATTATATGCGTATGCAATAAGATTGGGTTATGACATCCTACCCCTCTTGGGAGGAGACGTGTCCCCAATGTCTGGTAAATCAGATAAAGAGAAATCATGTCCAGGAATTTTTTGAACAAACGTTTCTATTTCAGCATCATCCAGAGTATATGTGTATGTTTCAGCATCTTATAAGGTATGTAATGTCTGTTTCAGCGTCATAAAATATGTGTCTGTTCAGCATCCATCAAGGAATATGTATGTCTGTTTAAATCACATAAAGAAATGGCAAATCTGTTTCAGCATCTCATCAAGGTGTATATGTTTTGTTTCAGCATGCATCAAAAGTATGAAAATGTCTGTTTCAATGTTCTCATCCGGAATGTAATGATATACAGCATCAGGTCAAAAGTATGTGTCCATTTCGGCATCTCGTCGGAATGTAGTAGTAAAATTTTAACAGAAATATCATAGTATCTCAATCCAAAAAAATTCAAACAAAATTATTGATTTTATTGTTCAAGAAATAAAATGTGAAAAGAAGCATTCTATTTCTTCTATATCCTCCCAAGTAGCACTATTCTCTAAGTATTGGTCCCATTGGACCTTAAATTGAGTAATATATCTACTCTGCAACTTAACGTTGCGTCTATCTAGGATTCTAATGGGCTCCACTAGCACCACTCCTAGATCCTATACCTATAAGGATTGTCAATCAAGCACATGATTCACACCAGGATGATATGGCTTAAGCAAGGAAACATGAAACACATTATGGAGTCAAGCTAGAGCAAGTGGTAGAGCTAGTTTATAAGCAATTGGGTTAATCACTTCCAAGACTTCAAATAGTCCCACATATCTTGGGGCCAACTTGGAAAAATTTCCAAAAGCAATAGAACTTTTATGAGGTTTAACTCTCAAGAAAACTTTATCCCCTATTGTGAATTGTCTAAGAGTTTATTTCTTGTTGGCATAACTCTTCTATCGGTCTTCTACTTATTTCAATCTGCTCTTAATGACCTCATTTTCTCTTCTATTTCCTTAAGCATTTCAGGTCCTACTATGATCCTGTCCTTCAATTTATCCCAACTGATGGGGGTACAAAACTTCCACCCATACAAGGCTTCAAATGGTGCCATGCCTAAGGATGTATGATAGGAGTTGTTGTAAGCAAACTCTACCAAAGGAAAATATTCTTCCCACCTATATTGTTGGTCCATGCAATACATTCAAAGTTCTTTGACTACTTGATTCACCCTCTCTATCTGCCTGTTAGTTTTAGGATGATAAGCTAAGATAAAATTAAATTTAGTTCCCAATGCAACATTCAAGGTCATCCAAAACCTTGAGGTAATCCATATGTCCCTATAAAAAATGATAGTCTCTGGCACTCCATGCAAGCAAAAGATATCTTGGACAAGTTTCTTAGCCAAGGTAACATATCCATCCTTAAGGTTTCCTAGGATGAAGTGTGCAACCTTAGTCAACTTATCAATCACGACCAAGATAAAATCATGCTTGTCCTTTCTCAATGACAACCCCTATACAAAATCCATATTGATCACCTACCACTTATACTCAGGTATGTTATGTGGATACAATATACCTAGCTGGGTGTGCATGCTCAGCCTTGACTAGTTGGAACTCCAAGCATCCAGCTATGTACTCCACTACATCCTTCTTGAGTTTAGGAAAAAAATATAGAGTTTTCATCTATGTGATTAGGGTCTGTGCAAGATCATGGGGGCCCAAAAAGAGGTGATGTGAAAAAAAAGGTGTTTTTAACACGCCCAAAAATATGAAATTTTTGCTTTGAATTTTTGCAGGCTTGGGTACAAAATCCATTTTGGTTTGGTAATACCAAACTAAAACAAATATCCGTTTATAACAAATATCTGTTTTGGAAAGCAATAACCCTTTTTTTCAAAAAACAAAAAAGATATCCATTTTGAAGACATAAAAAACCCTCTTTAGTAAAATGGGCATAACTTTTGTGTTTCTTATCAAGATTTCAACTTTTTATAGGTTTTGGAAAGGTGATTGAGAGCTCTATGCAATGGATTAGGTTGTGTTTCTATATTGTACACAAAAAAATGATTATAATAATTTTAACTTCATATTTCATTTTTGAAACATCAAATACTCACTACTTTCACATGCAAAGTCTTTTTTTCATGATTTTTTTGTAACACTCATCTCAAAATACTTGAAACATTAGAAAAAGTAATAAATAATGAAATATTTATACTTTTTGTAGCAATTAGATGAATAAATCTTCATAAATCATATCTCTTTTTCCCTTTCTCTACCTCTCTATATATCACACTATCTCCCCTTAATCTCTAGACCTATCCCTCCCTCCTTTCTTCTCTCTTTGTCCCTCTTTATACCTATCTTTCTCACTCTCTCTCCTTGAGCTCTAGACATATCTCTCTACCTCTCTCTCCATCCTTCCTTCTCTCTCTCTCTCACTCCTCTCTCTTAGGTCCCTCCCACTCCCTCTTGCTCTCTCTCTCCCTCTCCATCTCCCTCTCACTCTCCATCTCCCCTCTCCCTCTCTCTCTCCCTCCCTTTGGAGTATCTCTTCCTCTTAAGTATCTCTCCCTCTTGGGTCTCTCTCAGGTCTCTCCCACTCCCTCTCTCTGTCTCACTCCTCACTCTCTCCCTCTCAGGTCTCTGTCTCTCCCTCTCTCTCCCTCTCTCCTCCTCTCTCCCTCTCAGGTCTCTCTCTCCCTCTCCCTGCCTCTCTCTCTCTCCCCTCCTCAAGTGTCTCTCTCTCTCTCTGTCTCTCCCTCGTGTCTCTCTCTCTCCTATCTCTCTCACTCTACATCTCCTATCGGGTCTCTCTATCTCTCTCACTCTCTATCTCTCTCCTCTCCATCTCTCTCTCTCTCTCTCTCTCTCTCTCTCTCTCTCTCTCTCTCTCTCTCTCTCTCTCTCTCTCTCTCCTCTCTCTCTCTCTCTCTCTCTCTCTCTCTCTCTCTCTCTGTCTCTCTCTCACTCTCCATCTCCCTCTCAGACCTCTCTTTGGTCCTCCCTCTCACTCTCCATCTCCTCTCTCTCCCTCTTGGGTTATATATATATATCTCTCTCCATCTTAGGTCCTATCTCTCCCACTCTCTCTCCTCTCTCCCTCTAGGATCTCTCCCTCTCAGCTCTCTCTCTCTCCCTCCCTCTCTCACTCTCATGTCCCTCCCACTCCCTATCCCTCTCCCTCTCCCTCTCCCCCTCTCTCTCTTCCCCTCCCTTTGAAGTCTCTCTCATTCTTAAGTCTCTCTCTCTTAGGTCTCTTCCACTCCCTCTCTTCCTCTTAGTTGTCTCTCTGAGGTCTCTCCCACTCCCTCCCTCTCTTCCTCTTAGTTTTCTCTCTATCAGGTCTCTCCCACTCCCTCTCTCTCTTCTCTCATGTCTCTCTCTCACTCACTCACTCTTTCTCTTAGTCACACTCTCCATCTCCCTCTCAAGTCTCTCTCTCCCACTCTCTCTCTCTCTCTCTCACACACACACATACACACACACTATATCTCTCTATCTCTTCATATCCCTCTTAGGTCTCTCTCTCTCCCCGTATATCTCTCCCCCTCTCTCCTTCCATCTCTCCATCTCAAGTCACTCTCCCTCTCTCTCTCTCCCTATCTCAAGTTACTTCTAAGGGAGGGAGAGAGAGGGAGAGAGAGGGAGAAAGGAGGGAGGAAGAGAGAGAGGAGAGAGATAGGGGGAGAGAGAGAGAGAGAGAGAACATTATCTAGTTAGGATGCAAAGGATACACAAGAGAGAGTTATCTAGTTAGGGTGGGGAGGAGACACCTGAGAGAGGGAGGGAGTGGGAGAGAGAGATACATGAGAGGGAGGTGGAAAGTGAGTGAGTGAGAGAGAGGGGAAGTGGGAGACCTAAGGAGAGAGAGGGAGAGGGAGAGGGAGTGGGTAGGACCAAAGAGAGAGATGGAAGGGGGAGGGAGGGAGGGAGGGAGAAAGAGAGATATTTTCAAGGTAGATGGAGAGTGTGAGTGTGAGTAAGAGATAGAGTGAGAGAGGAACAAAGAGAGAGACATTAGAGAAGAGAGAGAGAGTGGGAAGAAGGCACCTAAGATAGAGAAAGAGAGAGGAAGAAAATTGGAGAAATGGAGTGGGAGGAGGACTTGAGAAAGAAGAGATCTAAGAAGCTAAAGAGGAGATGGAGAGAGTGAAAAAGTATGAAAGTAAGAGAGAGAGACCTCCAAAGAAGGGAGATGGAGAAGTGTGAGAGTGTAAGAGAGAGAGAGAGTGAGCAAGAAGAGAGAGAGATCTAAGAGAGATATTGAGGGGTGCAAGAAGAGAGAGATCTAAGAGGAGATGGAAGATGTGAGTGTGGTGAGTAAGAGAGGAGAAGAAGAAGAGAGAAGAGAGGAAGAGAGAGAGAGAAGAGAGAGAGAGAGAGAGAGAGAGATCTAGGGGGAGATGGAGAGTGTGAGAATGTAGTAAGAGAGAGAGAGATGGAGAAGATGCAAGTGTGAGTAAGAGAGAGAGTGAGAGAGAGAGAGAGAGAATTGAGAGGGAGAGAGGGAGAGAAAGAGACTTGAGAGTGTGAGTGTGTGTGTGAGAGAGAGAGAGAGGAAAGATGTAATGCCCTGCCACACAACCCTAGAGGAAGTTGCAATTAACTACTCAAACGCACAATTTTTTTTCTTTTTTCTTTTAAAGTACAATTAACATGAAAGTTTACTAACCATTGCCAACAACCTCTAAGGTTACGAGATTGAGATTACTTTAAAACCCAAACAAGAAATATGAATTGAAATCATAACATTTAATTACTTAAGAAATTAAGTACACATACATTCCATACATGATAAATTACATCAAAGAATAAGAGATACCACATGATGTTTTTAAAATAATGTTAATTTTAACAATAAGATTACAACACTCATTCCCCAAATGAAATTGCTCAATAAGCATGATTACATATTACATTCACCTCATTAACAAATGGGGGTGTCATTACCAATTCCAGGCTGGAAAGGATAAAGAATGGAAAAGAAACTAGATCCCACGAGCTCTCCAACTAGAAATTTCATCCACACAAACAAGAAGATGACCCAATGGATTAAAAGGTTACCCGTTCCACTTACAGAACCAGTGAGTACCCAGGGGCCCACCCCCATGCTGGAGATAGTAACAAAGGAATCCTATACAATACCATCAACCTCTAGACGAGGCCCCAACTCACAGCACGAAAATAATCCATGAACCATACAATCATAAGAATAACACAAGTACAACTCTAACATGGTCACATTCCTTCCAGATATAAAACAGATCGAGCATATTAAGAAACCATACACACAAAATCACATAACGACTATTGTTGTAGAAAGAGTTTCATCACACAGCTCCACATGGGATATCCTCTAGGAATCTTCATAGGCTACAACCCCCATTATGGGATATCCTGGTGGCCTCAACCGAATCCCGGCCCCCATACTCACTCATGCAGAATCAAATACCTCTCATAAAGACAAGATAGATGACATTTCCATTCCAAGCCTTCCCACTCATCCCAAGCCTATATGAGCACTTGTGTCTATGAGTGAGGCTAAATTATCTTGATTAGTGTGAAATACTACCCAAACTTCTAAGTTTATTGTTTTAGTTATCACTTGATTAAACCACCTCCGAAGGTTACCTAGTTTACCTCTTTGGGCTCTGGCGCCTAACAGAAGCCACTCTTCTACTTGAAAACATACCAAACAAAACCAATCACCAAGGGAATCCCTAGTGCATACTAACAAGATAGAACCACTCCAACTCTAGGAGGAACATATAATGAAACCTCACTCCAAACACTGGAGGCAACAAAACACATAATCCACTCCTTCCAAAGGAGGCACAAACCACATAAACCACTCCTAATCCAAAGGAGGCACAAATCACATAATCCACTCCTAATCCAAGGAGGCACAAACCATCCCCGTTTGTGAAAACTCGGTAAAACAACAGGATACAACTAAAAAGCACTACCCAAGGCAATTCAAAGGTTGACTAACATAATACGACAACCCCAATTAATTAAAAACCCCATCTAGAAGACTTATAACCCCTACCAAACAACAGACCCCAAAGTGATAACAGAAGAAATTACGTTTGAAAAGGAAAATAAATAGGAATTAAATCTACTTTGGATTTCCTAAATCCACTTCCTTTAATAACATTTAATAGTTTAAATTGCTGCAATAAAACTAATTAAATTATGCCTCTTTCAGACAAAGGATAAAATTTAACCAAATATTCAATCCCCTAATTGCTCTTAAAAAAATAATAACATTCACTTCTATGATCTAGAACATATCCTTAAAAAATAACTATTGGTCCTTTGCAAAATAAATCATTTTAAAATCAATTAATCTCACTATTAAACACCTTACATTTAAATCCAATATTTGTCCTTCCAAATATATTATTTTAAAATAAAATCAATAATTTGACTATGAGCACAATATTTGAAATTCCTTGATTACACATTTCATGAAAATAACTAATCTTATTGTACATTCATTTGCAACCAATAAGAACTATAAATAATTAATAATCGCTTTCTTAAAAAATTCATTTCATTTAAAGCAAATAACCATTTCTCTTAAAATCATTACCTTATTAAATAACTATTTAAGCATTTGACAAGCAATAATAAATTAAATCTAAGGGTCTACTTTAGTTTCCCGATAATATTTAAATATAAAAATCTCATTTCCCCAATAGAATCTTTTCATTATTAAATAAATATTGGTGCATAGACATGCATCTCTATTAATTAATTATTCATTTAAATAACAATGTGTTTCTATTTACATTTAATGTCCATTTCTCATATTTAAATATTCATTTATTTAACCATAAACACATCATCCAGTTTCGTTAATTACACATAATGATCAAAATCAATTGTGTTACTATAAAATCATTATAAAATCAATATTTGCACTTAATAAAATAATCTTAAAATCGTTATATTTAACCACAAATATATATCAAACATATATATAATTATATACTCAACGTATATACAACTATATATACATATTTAAATATATACTTACAAAAATAATTTAAATTCTAACTCATTAAATATAATCCAAATTTACAAATTGAATCTACAATTTAAATATATATATATTAAAAATAATATATAATATATATATAATTATAAAATTTATAAAAATAAATTAAAAATTAAAATATATAATATATAATATGTATTTTATATATTATATATTATATGTAATGTATATATTATATATTAAATAAAATTTTCATATTAAAAAAACAAAACAAAAATTCCCACGTAGGGACACAGGGTCAAACCCTACCCCTATTGTGGGGGTTGCTACGCAACCTCCCCCTTATGGGGGTCGCTGCCTGTGGGGGCAGCGCTAGGAACTACCTCCACAGCCAGCGCCACCATATGGTCCCCCAGCTCCCCCCAATTTCTATTATAATATTTTTTCTTTTTAAAATAAAAATCAAAATAAAAATTCCCCTGTCTGTAAATTCCAAAATAAAAATTTTGATAGAATTTTTTTTCTTTTAAAACAGGGGAAAAACCTCCCAAACAAAACACTCAAAATTGTATAAAAAAATACAGGTATATATATTTAACCAATATATATATATATATATATATACAAAAATATCCATTTTACAATCAAATTGGACAAGTTTTCCTATTGTTAAAAAAAAATAGAGGATCTTAAGCTTTCTTAAATTTTCTACAAAAATAACTACACAAAAAATTTCAATTTCTAAATTATAATGAAAACTTTCAAATCCAAACACCAAGTTTTCTAATTTCTTTTGTTTCTCTTTCAAATTTCTATTGAGGCTTTTTTGTTGTTTTCTTTTGATTTCTCTACAGAAATTTTTCAAGAACTAGCAAATTTTACAAACATCTTCAAAATTGAAAATCAAAACTTCTATCAATAAAGAAATAAAAGAAACCTTTTTTTGAAGCTTGAAGACAAAATGGGATTTGGAGTTGAGCTTTCCCTAGATTTTCCTTCCTTCCAAGATCTCCACTTTCAAAATCCAAAATAGATGAAAAACCAAAAAACCCTCTTCCATTTTTGCAACCAAAAATAAATTAAAGATCTTTTCTTTTTTCTCCCCAAAAAGAATAAAAATATTCATTCCTATCATCAACACTTAGTCAACATTTCACAAATATCTCCCTTTTCTCCACCATAGATATTTTTTTTATGCATTCCCAAGATATTTGCTTTTTAAATGATTTAAAACAAAATTCCATTTCAAATAAATTTAATTCTTTTAATTTATCCATTTTCAAAACAACTTTAACTATTTAATTTATTTAATCAATAACTATAATTTAAATCACCATTTAATTTCCAAAATATATTTAAATATTTTACTTTATGCACTTTTCAAATACAATTAAACTATTGACTTAATAGATTTAATAGATTAATTTATTTACTCCACAACTAAATTTATTTAATTAAATTATTTACTTAATAAATAACTTTAATCACAAAGATTAAATTACTTACCAAATACATTAAATTTAATTAATTAAGTTAAATTAAAAGCTTTTAATAACTTTACTCTAAAATAAATAAATAGCATTTAATACATACAGTCAATAATTTTCACATATAATTTCCACCAATAATAACTTATCAAAACACCAAAGACGACATGACTCAACAACATACCAGGCACAAACTGATGACACACTATGACAAGGTCATGGTTTGACAAGGAAATCCCATTACTATCTCCCAATCAACAATACAGTCGGGATATGGACACACTCGAACCTGTGAAACCAGGTGAAGACGATGTCCTATACCTACAATCCTACAATCAAAACGAATGTCGAATATGCATAAAACTTAGCAGACACACCGTGAAGAGAAATCATAGAATCACAGAGCACTCGAATGCGAGTGATGTAATCCTGTCCCCTTCACCAATACAGTCACATCAAGACTGATGAAATTAAAGCATCATTAATCAACAGATAAACATATATCAATATTAACAACTATGCTAATCAAAAGCATAACATGAAACATAACATCCTTATAGTGCATCATCTCATCATAGCATAACATCCACATTGCTCTAAAGCTAGCAATCAAAAGAAAATAACAAATATCAAGGTCTATCATAGTATAGGTACTTTCTAACAACATATACCAATCTAAACCCATATGACATGGTGAGAAGGGGCTTTTTCAAAAGAGAGATGCTGAGGAGGGAGTGGGAGAACCCTAAGAGGGAGACCGAGAGACTTCAAAGATGGAGGGGGAGAGAGAGAGAGAGGGAGAGGGAGTGGGAGGGAAATAAGAGTTAGAGGGAGAGAGAGAGAGAGAGGGAGAGAGACTTTAGAGGGATAGAGAGAAATAGAGAGAGGGAGGGAGAGGGAGAGGGATTTGAGAGGGAGAGAGGGAGGGAGAGAGGAGAGAGTGGGAGAGAGAGATACCTAAGATGTAGATGGAGCATGTGTGTGTGAGAGAGAGAGAGAGAGATAATTCACTTAGATGGAGAGAGAGAGTGAGAAAGTGACATGGAGAGTGAGAGGTAGATGGAGAGGAAGAGAGAGGGAGAGGGAGTGGTAGGGACCTAAGAGAGAAAGAGAGAGAGATAGAGACAAAGAGAGATAGACAGAGAGAGAGAGAGAGACTTGAGAGGGAGAGAGGGAGATAGAGAGAGGGAGAGGGAGGGGGAAGGAGAGAGGGAGAGAGGGAGAGAGAGTGGGAGAGAGAGATAGAGAGACTTGAGAGGGAGAGAGTGTGAGTGTGAGTGAGAGATTGAGAGAGAGAGGGAGTGGAAGATACTTGATAGAGAGAGACCTAAGAGGGAGAAAGGGAGTTGGAGAGACCTGAGAGAGAGAGAGATCTAAGAGGGAGAGAGACGTAAGAGGAAGAGAAATGACAAGGGTGCTAACCCGAGACATAGAAAATCCCACACAAACTAGAGAATATTATTATTATTTAGAATATGAAAATATTACATGTAGAGGATCTCAAATCCTCGAGTTCTGCAATACATGCTAGTTACAGAAAATTTCATAAGTTACCCTTTTCTCAGTATGCACTCTTTCCCCAAAAAAGCTACCAAAAATCAGAAAATTCCACCCATACATAGCTCATTTTTAGTCTTGGAGCCAAAAAAAATTCGAATTATGAGTTTTGGTGGTTTGGCGCTAAAAGATTACAATTTGAAATTTAAATTTTAAAACTACATTAAAAAATTAGCACATTTTTGAAAATGCACTAACTTTCAAGAGCCATAACTTTTGATCCAAGACTCTATTTGACGAACCATTTGAATCGTTAGAAAGTTCTCATAGTGAAGAATTCACTAAGAACCTGCTCTGCTAGTTTTGGTGATTTTTGGGCCCGTACGGGACCATTTAGTCCCTCAAACTAGACTTGAAAGATTTTTCAAGGAAAAAAGCAGAAACTGAAACTTGAATAACTTTCAAACTGCAAATGATCTTGACCTGATTCTTTCACCAAAGTGTTGATTTTTCTGTCCTGAAGCTTCCCATAAATTTTTGCCTCCTCACATCTTCAAATTCAAAATTGATAAAAATATAAATTGAGCAGAACAAGAAGAAATGCAATTCTGAAAGTTGGGAACTCTTATTCAACAAAAAGAGTATCCAGAAATGCAAAAAAATCTACAAAAAGCTAACAAAAGGAAACATAAAGAAAAACATATTTTTGGGTGATGTAGGATTGCCCTTACACCACTAGATGCTCCTGCATCAAGAAACTTCAAAGGAAGGGAGAGAGAGAGGGGGGGAGATGGAGAGTGAGGGAGAGGGAGTGGGAGTGGGAGGGACCTAAGAGAGAGAGAGAGGTATAAAGAGGGACAAAGAAAGAAGAAAGGAGGGAGGGATAGGTCCAGAGTTTAATGGGAGACATAGTGATATGTAGAGAGATAGAGAAAGGGACAGAGAGATATGATGATTTATGAATATTTTTTCATCTCTTTACTACCAAAAATATAAATATTTCATTATTCATTACTTTTTCTAAAGTTTCAAGTATTTTGAGATGAGTGTTACAAAAAAATCATGAAAAGGAGACTTTGCATGTGAAAGTAGTGAGAATTTGATGTTTCAAAAATGAAATATTAAGTTCAAATGATTATAATTATTTTTTGTGTACAATATAAAACACCACCTAGTCCATTGTGTAGAGCTCTCAATCACCTTTCCAACACCTATAAAAAGTTAAAATTTCAATAAGAAACAAAAAAATTATGCCCATTTTATTAAAGAGGGTTTTTTAGGTCTTCAAAATGGATATTTGTTTTGATTTTCAAAATGGATATCCATTTCAAACAGATATCCATTTCAAATGGATATCCATTTCAACAGTCCATTTCAAAATGGATATCCATTTCAAACAGATATCCATTTTATTTTTCAAAATGAATATCTGTTTCAAATAGATATCCATATTGTTTTTCAAAAAAATGGGTTCCCACTTTCCAAAATGAATATTCATTTTGAAAAACAAAACAGATATTCATTTTGAAATATATATCCATTTTGGTTTGGTAATGATATTCGTTTTGAAATGGATGTCCATTTTGGTTTGGTATTACCAAAACAAAATGGATATTGGCTTGGAATTTGTTTTGGGATTGCTTGATCTAGAAAATCAACCCAAAAAACATGTTTTGAAATTTTTCTTAGTTTTCCGAAGTTCGCCCTTGTGGCTGATGACTTTTTTTTATCTGATTTTCATCAAATGAAAAGGGTTTATAGAAAATATTGTCATATTTCACCAATATAAGTTTTTGACCTTATAAATTGGATTTAATAAATAATAATTATTGATTTTCTACCTACATTATGTCTAAAGTTCTGATTGATAGGCTGATTGAAAAACTTCTATAACTTTCAAACTACTTAACATTTTTTGAATCTACAAGATGCACCACATTCTATGCTTCACATACTATAGGATTAAAAAATTTGAATTTCATAAATTTTTGACCAAGTTATGGTGGTTAGACATAGATGTTTTAATAATTCTGAAAAGTTCTAATAAGAAAAAACATAACTAATTATTTACATGGAAAAAAATTACAAATTTTTTTTTGGCACATCTAGGCATGTGTCCTCTACTTATATTGAAAAATTTAGAATTTTATTTTTTTCTTGTACTTAGGGTGGTTAGACATACACTTTCTTCTTATCTTTTTCCTAAAAAATTAGTACCACTGCATTGAAATTTCAAATTTTCTCAAACAGATTTACTTTTTTCCAAAAAAGGACTAGTATCTTAGAAACTATATTCAATTTGCTACAACTTTTAGGGTATGTGCAGGATCATGATAGGCCAAAAAGTGGTGATATTATGAGTATGTAGCTGTGACTTTTTTTACCCAAAATTTATGAAATGAAAAGGGTTTTTTAAAGGAGATTCTTAGCTTTCCACCAATATAAATTATACTTTAATATGAATTTAATAAATAATTATTATTCATTTTCTATTAGAATTATGACTAAAGTCTTGATCAATAGGCTGATTGAAAAACATCTATAACTTTCAAATGATATCACATTTTTTGAATCCGAAACATGCATCACATTCTATGCTTTACATACTATAGGATTAAAAAAAAAAAAATTAAATTCATGAAGTTTTGACCAAGTTAAGGTGGTGGACATATGATTTTTATATTTTTTAAAAGTTGTAATAAAAAATCATAATTAATTATTTACTTGGAAAAATTACAAAAAGTATGCATCATCAGGACATGAGTCCTCTACTTATATGTAAAACTTATAAAAATATTATCATTTTGTTGTGGTTAGGGTGAATTGAGACCGGACACCTACTTCTTATTTTCCTAAAATTGAAGTGCACTACATTAATTTCAAATTTTTCACCAAATAGATTTAAAAAAAACCTGAAAGTAGTTTAAAAACTACATTCAATTTTCTATAGATTCTATTTTTACATATTTTTGAAATAATATAGATAACTTATTCAAATTTTTACGTCAAGTTGGCTAACTCTGATTTTTCTAAATTTTTTGCCACTTAAGGGCTTGTTATTTCCATGATGATCCTGCACATACCCTTTATTCTTACATATTTTTAAAATTATGTTAATAACCTATTCAAATTTTTATGTCAAGTTTCCTAACTCTAATTTTCTGAGTTTTCATCACCACTAAGAGGCCTAGTTTGGACCCCCATGATCCTACACTGACCCATCATCTTGGATACTCTAGGGTGTCCTGAATAAGGTGCATTGTGAACCTCTTCTAAAACTGAACTTTCTCATCTCTCCAAAATCAAGAATATACATTCTTCTCTTGTATCTCAAAATACCATCTAATTCGATCTCATACCCATCGAACCGATGATTCAAAGGATTTACTACTAGGGCACTCTTCACTCTATCATAGTGCTCATCCCACGGCCAGGACTCTGAATCACTTGCTATCTCAAGTTAAACCTTGTTGAGATCATGGATGTCATATGTCTTCATCTACTAAGAGCATCAGCCACTTTGTTCTCTTTCCCTTTTATATATTCAATTCCAAAGTCATACTCACTAAAGAATTCCAACCACCTTATTTTCCACACATTAAAGTTTGGTTGGGTAAATATGTATCTCAATCATAAGTGGCCTATCTTGAGTTTAAATGGATTTCCCAAAAGATAATGCTTCCACATATGTAAGGCATGAACTATGGCTGTCAATTCTAAATCATGAGGCACGTAGTTCACTTTGTGCTTCTTGAGATTCCTTGATTAATATGCTACAACTTTTCCATCTTGCATTAATATCACTCCCTATCCCTCTCTTGAAGCATCTATGATTACTATGAATCTTCTATTCGAATCAAGGATAGTTAGCACCGGTGTTGTTGCGAGCCTCTCCTTTAGGAGTTGGAATTCCTTCTTGCACTTCTCAATCCATTCAAACTACATTCCCTTCCTTTGGAGTGAGGTAATAGGAGATGCAATCTAGGAGAACCCTGCACAAAATTCCTATAGTATCTTTCAAGGCCCATGAAGCTATGAACTTTTGACAAATTATGAGGAACTCGACATTCCATGATCACTTTGATGTTCTCAGGGTCTATAGAGA
>VDFB02121959.1:0-39306 GCA_007258455.2 Sequoia sempervirens
TTTTAAATGCATGAAATTCCATTTGGAAAGTAATTTTGTTTTAAATTTTAAAAGAAATGAAAATATCCCCAAAATTGCAATAAATTTGGTGGATGGGATATTTTAGGGGTTTGACTAAATTTGGGGAAAACTTTATGTGAGGAAATACAATTTCATATAATTTTCAATTTTCAATTTGTTGGAAAAAATATTGGCCGTGGCTTTGTTTTTTTGGATTTGGAGAAGAAGTTTGGATTTCTTGGGTGGGTTGGAAAAATATTTGGAAGCACCATTTGAATCCTTCAAGCTTTGGAGAAAAAAAAACTAGGTTCTTTCTTTGATTTTTGTTTTCATTTTGAAATGAGTTTCAATTTTTTTTTATGCTGTTGGAATTTTTTTAAATTCTGTTTGAATTTCAATGAAAACCCATGTCAAATTTGTTTCTAAAACTTGCAAACTTCTATTGAAATTATGGGATAGAAAACAAAGCAAGATTCAAACCATAGAAAATTAGAAGTTGCACAAAAGAATTCTGTTATGAACTTGAAATTAAGAAAATAGTGTTTGCAATTATTTTGCTGTGTGTTTTGTTTTGGAGAATTTTTTTTGCATAACTTCACTGTTGAACAATGAAAATTTTAATATATATATGCATATATACAGTTTAATATATATATATATATATATATTGTTATATTTTTTCTTGTTTTGACTGTTTGCTGGGATTTTTCTTAGATTGGAGGCAGCACACGCTGCTTCCAAGGTAGCAACACTACCCACATAGTGCACCCCCATATGGAGGAGGCTGCGTGGGCAGCCTGCCTCTCCATTGGGAGGGGCCCGCAACCCATTACGGGGCTTTGTTTTTTATTATTTTAAATTTTGTTTTTTATAAATTTATTATTTATTATTATATATATTATATATATTAAATATATATATATATATAATAAATATATATTATATAATATATATATATATATATATATATATATATATATATATATATTATATGTATATATATTTTATTAATATTTAAATAATTTTTTTATTAATTATTTATATATATAATTTATATATATATAATGTATATATATATACTTTATGTATTTTTAAATAAATTAATTAGTTGAGTTTAAATGGTTATATTTAAATGATAATTATATATTTAAATATATATATAAATTTGTATATACATTAAGTATATACTTTTACATATATATTTAATATATATGTGTATTCAAATATAGTTAAATTTAAGTCGGTTATTCATTATTGAAGTTGAAATAAAATTGTTTGTTTTTAATTCAATGATGTTAACTAGCAAGTTGATTCGATTATTTTGTGTAATTGGAGAAATAGGGAGATAAAGTATTATTCTAATTTCTTCGTTATTATAAATGTAATTTCAGTTACCTTGGAGTAGTTGCAATCAATTTTAATTATTTGTACTTGATTATAAACAATATCTCTTTGTTTGGCTTGGATTTAGGAAATCCTAAAGTAGGTGATTAATCATCAAATTGTCTTTCTTTATGCATTCTCCCTCTTTTGTGTCGATTTGCAAATAGAGTAAATGTTCTGAAGTCTTCCAGATTGGGTTTCTTTAATTTCGTGGGTGTCGTAAAATGTTAGTCAACCTTGGTTTTGTTTTGGGTAATGTGTATAGCCGTATTCTGTTGTTTTACCCAGTTTTCACGAATGGGGATGGTTTGTGTCTCCTTGGATTAGAAGTGGTTTATATGGTTTGTGCCTCCTTTGGAAGAGTGGATTATGTGTTTTTCTGCCTCCAGTGTTTGGAGTGAGTTTTCTTTATGTGTTCCTCCTAGAGTTGGAGTGATTTTATCTTGTTGGTATGCACTTGGGATTCCGTTGGTGATTGGTTTTGTTTGGTATGTTGTCAAGTAGAAGAGTGGCTTCTGTTAGGGGCCAGAGCCCAAAGAGGTAAACTGGGAAACCTTCAGAGGTGGTTTAATCAAGTGATAACTAAATCAATGTACTTAGAAGTTAGGTAGTATTTCACACTAATTAAGATAATTGAGCCTCGCTCATGGACGCAAGGGCCTGTATAGACTTGGGATGAGACGGGAAGGCCTGGAATGGTAAGGTCATCTATCTTGTCTTTACGAGAGGTATTTGATTCCGCATGAGTGAGCATGGGTGCCAGGATTCAGTAGAGGCCACCAGGATAACTCATAGTGGGGGCCAGAGCCTATGAAGATTCCCAAAGGATATCCCATGTCGAGCTGTGTGATGACACTCTTTCTACAACAACAATTGGTATTTGGTTTTTTGTGTATGGTCTTCTTATCATACTCGATCGGTTTTAGGTCTGGAAGCAATGTGACTTATGTCAGTGATGTTAGAGTTGTACTTGTGTTATTAGTATGGTTATATGGTTCATGTGATTGGTTGTGTTAGTGTGAGTTAGCCTATGTCTAGAGGTTGATGGTCTTGTCTAGAAATCCTTGTTACTATCTCCTAGCACGAGGCGTGAGCCTTTGGGTATCACATGGTTGGGTGGAACGTGCACCTTAATCCGTTGGGTCGTCTCTTTGTTCGTGTGGATGAGATTTCCAGTTGGAGAGCTCGCGGGATCCCGTTCTTTCATGCTTTATTCTTTTCAGTTATTATTGTAATTTATTACCCCTCTTTGTATCGAGGTGGAAGATGTAATTTGTAACCTTGGTTATTGGAATTACCTCATTCGGGGAATGCGTGTTGTAATCTTATTGTAAATTATATTATTGGAATAATGTGGTATCTCTTATGCCTTGATGTAATTTTATCAGGTATGGAATCTATGTGCATTTAATTTGTTAAGTAATTAAATGTTATGTTTTAATTCATGTATCTTGTTGGGTTTAAGTAAGCTCAGTCTCATAACCTTAGGGGTTGTTGGCAATGGGTAGTGAACTTGCATGTTTTTATACTTAAACAAAAAATAAATTATTTCGTTTGAGTAGTTAATTGCAACTTCCCCTAGGGTTGCGTTGCAGGGCATTACATTTTGGCCCATCTTTCTCCTTTTAGGTGAAAAACCCTAGAAGTGCTAGAAAGCATTCGAATGCCAAAAATATTTGTTTACATATATGAACAAAAGGAAATACATTCTTATATGTAGATGGTAAGAAGGGATTTTAATTTTAAATTTATTGTTACCACCAATATATTTATTTTTCACCAATTTTTAAAAATATTTAAAGATGTTGCTACAAGTTCTAAGAAGAGAACCAAATATGAAAAAGGCACGTAAGTAGATTTAAATTAAAAAATAAAATTATCTATAGATCTAAAAGTACTCTAGCATATTGATGATGGATCACTAAGTGTGATCTGAGATGTTGATGAGAAACTATCACACAATCTAATCCAATAGTAGTTTACTAATTTTTATTTGTGGGTTGACAACTAATCTTATGAAACATCCATTATGCTTTGCCTCCTTATCCTCAACTACTTGTTCAAAAAATTGAAAAAGTATTTTATAACTTTAGCTTGTGCTTTTTCATAGAACTTGAACTTGAGAAGAAAACATAAATAAGAAGAGCAACACTAACTCAAAAAAGGGTTGACTATGTTTCTTTTCTCTAGGGTTAGTGAGGAACAAAGCATTGACTATGATACTTTAGTCTTAGTATATTCTTAGTTTTTAATAATATGATGCATGTAATTGAAATATTCTCTTATAGTTAGTGTTAAATGTTGGGATAATTCTCACCCAATGCCAAAAGGTACATCTCTAATCCATTGAAGCAATACTTTATGTGATCATAAATTATAAATAATAACTTAGAAATTATTGTGAAATGATTCTTAACTTTAAATATTTAGAATGTCTATAAGTGTAGAATGTTGGATAATCAAGGTCAAACTTGCAACAAATATGAAATTAAGAATGTGTTTGCAAATTTGAAATTATGTATCCAAGATTACCAATAATGTGTTATGTGATTAGAAATTCCAAAAATGAAAGCAAAATAATAATACCACAAGTTGAGAATCACAAGTGACATAAGATATACGTAGAGAAACTCTTATGGGAAAACAATCCACACCCAACGAGATGCAATGCTTGTATTAATATTCAAATGAAGTACATTAATACAACACTCCTCTCTGAGTTTTTACAACACTTATTACTATTCAATAACTTGCAAACAAATTTATAAAACCACTATCTCAATGCTCCAATATATATAAGTTTATGAGAGAGAATACCACTTGTGGTATCTTGAAACAAGTAAAACCACCTGGAAAAACCCACACCCCTCTTAGTGGATAACCCATAAACATGGTGAAAATGTTTAAATTTTTATATGGCCTTCACATGGGTGCCCAACCTATAGCCAATCATAATTGGTCAATCCTGAGTGCTTCATTACTCTATGATGGCTCTGACAGCTCATACCCAAAACATGCAAACTTGGGCACCCAACCTCGGATAACATGCAAATGAACATTTAAGATCATGCACTTCTGGATGGTTCCCATCCTAGAAAGTGGATGCCTAAAAGGAATATTCTCCCTAGATGCTTTGTAACCGTCACCATAGTGTGTCCACCTTTATGAATATAATTACAATTTGTCATAAGAAAATACATAATAAATATTTTGCTTCTCATGTCCTCTAGGAAACTTTCCAAAGAATGTGGAGACACATAATATCACTTAGGATGGTAATTATAATGTCACCTATCCTAATATAGAAGAGGGTACCTTGAAGAGATGATATAGTGCAATCAAGACTCTTAAGAGAGACATTTTGGCTACTATCTATAGTGGAATCATTGACATTGCACACATTAACTTTGCATGCAATTTTTCAAACAAAAAAAGGTAAATAATTGAAGCTTCTATTGTCTAGTATTATTTAGATGTTTTATTTTTGCTGGATTTTAAATATATTCAAAATTATAGGTCATCCTCCTTGAAGCATGACTAACTAGTAAAAGGCAGTCTTAGGAATATAATAACCATTGTTAAAATCTTACCCTAGAACCACTAGACTTATCATCAATGAATATGTGATTTATGTGGTTGCAGGTTCAAAGATGTTTGCTAATTTGAAGGCTTGCATGAGAGTCTAGATTTAAATATGAACATTCATTTATGAAAATAAGTTCATTTTGAATCTTGAGTTTTAATAATTAAATTTAGTTATAGATATATACAAAATCATTTAAACTTGAAGAGATGATAGAGTGCAATCAAGACTCTTAAGAGAGATATTTTGGCTACTATCTATAGTGGAATCATTGACATTGCACACATTAACTTTGCATGCAATTTTTCAAACAAAAAAAATAAGTAAATAATTGTGTAGACATCCGAATTTGACCACCTCCATATGGTCAAATTCACCCCCTTTATTCTTTTGTCTTGCATCCTTCATTTATGTTAATTAAATAATTTATTTAATTAATATTCCCTTTTTTCTAATGTTCCTAAGGTATTTAATTAAATAATTAAATACTTTAATTTTGTTCCCTTTCTTCTCTAAATTAAATAAATGCTTTAATTTTTTTTTTTTGGTCATTTGGATTTGTGTATTTAAATCAATTTTAAATTCACATTTTTCTCTCTCCTTGTCCCATCCTCCATAATCCCCCTTTAATCTAGATTAATTTAATCAATCCATGATTAGGATATGCACACCCTTAATCAGGATTAGTGTCACATCCTCCATAATTCTTCATTTTCTCTAATCCTTCATTAATCAACCTGATCCCTTGTTTGCATAGCCCTAATTACATGATTAGGTCAACCTAATACTTATGCCATTTATGGCATACCCCCCGGGTCAACTTCCATTAATTTCTTTCTCCTTTTGGAGAAGGCAACCCATTCCCCTATGTGAATTAAAAATTCACTTTTATTCCCCCCATGTCCTTTTAGGAATTTTTAATTCCTCTCCTCTTTCCTATGAGGATATTTGAGGAATTTTAACTTCCTCATGTGTCACATCTCCCACATGGGGACAACGACCTCCTTTATGAGGAGATCTTGACCCAATCCCAAGGTACCTTAAAGTACCTCCACCTCACCTTCCCCTTGAAACCTCATTGGAAACATGGCAAGATGTGAGGGCTTGTGAGTCCTCAACTCACCCTAGCCCTTGATATTGTCCATGGTGGCATCATCTCAACCCTCTATTTCTTAGAGGTATTTCTCCTAAAATTAGAGGATTTTTTCCACATTGGTATCATGCATTCAATCTAGCACACTTGCACTCGAGCCTTCAAGCACACACATAAGCATCCACCATTGTTGCATCTTTGAGCTCCATTTGCATCCACATTGTGCATCTACCCACATACCCACTTACACCATTGCATTCCTCATCTCATCCCCATTGTTTTGCATTAGGTTTCATGCTATTTTCCATCTGAAGGAGCACACAATCAAATGAATCAACAGGGCCAACCAACTCATCAACTTGGGAAAGGTAACACATTTCATTTTGTATTTAATTTTGTTCAAGTTCAACTAGGCTAATCGTCAAGGTGTTGTTTGTGTTTTTCCTTGCTTGCATTTCATTTTGTTTTGCATTTTTGACTAGGAATTTCACCTACACACAATTTTGGCATGCCCGGTGGGACCCATGTCACGGGTCTATCATTTTATGTTTGCTGTTGTTTGAGTTTTGAAGGTTTAGGTTTCAAATGTAGGGGAAAATCCGCCCCGATGGGAAAATTTGCAACTTATAGAGGTGAATTTTCTTCCAGGAAAAGGCGAATCTGACAGTAGGGGAAAATTTTCCGGTTACAGAGGCGAGTTTGCGTTCAGCAAGGGTGAAGCAAATTAGTCCTTTTTGTTCAAAAAGGAATTAGGGGAAAATTTTCTCAGAGTAGGGGTGAGTTTGCAAGTGATCTCCAGAATCAGGCGAGGGTGCTCAAGCCACAGAGGTGAAAGCGAATTTTCCCATCCATACAGACATGCAAATTTTCTTAGTAGAACATGAAAATTTGCTCCTAACAAGGGCGATTTTTCTCATCAAAACAAGAAAATTTTCCTCATATAAAGGCGAGTCTAAGGTGAACCTGAAACTTGCTTTTTCAATCTTTAGTTCCAGTTTCGTTTTAGTTTTAGGTACTAACCCGCTAACTTGTCTGTTTGTGAGTGTGTCTGGTTTTACTAATGATTCATGTAGCTTGTCTTCATTTGTCCAAGATCGGTGGTGTTGACGCATTTTCTACAGGATGATCAGTTGAAGACCTTTTAGTTAGTCTGTTTGTCATTTTTCCATACTAGCTAGGCACACGTAGATTAATTAAAAGGTCAATTAACTTGTTTGCTATGTTTGAGAGTAAACTGTTGACATATCCAATCCCCTTGTGCCATTTGGTGATCCTGAGTGATGAGAAATCAAAGTTTACTCTAGTCTAGTATAGCCAACCTAGGAGGTGCTAGTGCGTCTAAGCTCTTTGTTGTAGATATGAGCTAGTTTGGTGGTGTTGTTATTAATGTTGTATATTGTACATGTATGGTTGAGATGCTGTTGAGATATTGTTGAGATTCTTTGAGTACATGGAGCTATCTTTATGGGGTTGTAGATATGTTGGTTTGATGAGTTTCCAAGTGCTTTTGAGAGAATTAATGAAGAAAAGAAGTTAGAGTGTTGGAAGTGTTCACTGTGTGCCTTGGTATATGCTCCACATTTCTCTTGTGTTGATCCTATGCCTGTACAGATCTGAAGGCATGCTAATAATGATTTGATGATGATATAGTTTGAGTTTCAGTTTCTGGTGAGATGGTACGCAAAAGTTGTGTCCATTGGTAAATGTGTTCTACCGATAGTGTCAGTGTTCTGTGGACTGGGAGAAATATGTTTGCTCCACATTTCTCCACTGTTTTGTTTTAGATCATGCGGATTTGGGAGATGTCTTGTGAAGGAATTTCCTATGCTCTGGTGAAAAGGTTTAGAATTTGGTGATTCAGAAATCATGTTTTAGTGTTTCTCTGTGTGTCTACACAGTCTGAATTGTTTGGTGAAAAGAGTTCAATGTTTGAAGCTTGTTGTTTTTTCTACGGATGTATGTGGAATATTTTGAGATGTATTCTCATGCATAATGAAGCGTGTTGCATTGTTCGCATGTCATCTTCTTGTTGGGAAGCATGTGCATCATTGATAATTTATGTTTTCATTAGGTTTGGCTGACCTAGTGTTTACACTTCATTTGAAGAATAAAACTTAAATAAGAAAGCATGTAGAAGATTCAAAAATATTATTCTTATGTTTTTATTGGTCCAATCTTATTTCTTTCCACCATGAGAATTTAGAGTTTCCGACCTATTTTGAATTTATGAAATGATGTATTGTGGCCAACCTTGGTAAATGTTTCTAGGGTTGAGAATGATATAAAAGCAAGGAAAGTTGTGAAGAATTGGATGAGAGTGTGATGCAAAGTGAGGAAAGTGTGCCACAAATCATAAGAGAAGAAGTGTGTGTGAGTGAGTTGTGAGAGCAGCTTTTCAGTGTGCTGAAGGAAATGAACTGAAGGTTTCTATAATCCTATGAATATGGTTTAATTGTTGTGGTGGATCTTTTGTTCTCTTTTTTATCTGTAGGAAGTGAGCCTCCCTGTTGGATAGTGATTCCTTTGTAGGTAGTGAGCCTTTGTACTTGGACAATGAGTCCTCTTTTGGGAAGTAAGCCCTTGGAAGTGAGCCTTTGTAATCAGTTTATAATCTCTATATTGTGAGTTAACCCTCACCATGGTTTTTCCCTTATTGGGTTTTCCACGTAAAAATATGGTGTTCATTATGTTGATTTACTTATTGTTATTTGTGTTTCATGCTCATATTTAATAATAGAATAGTGTGGTTGAAGATTTGATAAGTGATAAAGTTTTAATTTTGAATTTATGTGACAATTGATTCACCCCCCCTCTCAATTGTCCTATGCCTATTTAAAAATTGGTATAAGAGCTTTTGGTTCCTTGTTTTTGAGCTTAACCATTTAAGGATGATGTGATGGTGCACAAGTTGTCAATCCCTATGTTTGATGGAACTGACTACAAAGATTGGAAGGGACAGATGAGAGGATATATTATCTCTCTTGGTTTCAAGACCTGGAAGGCTATTGAGAATAAGTATACACCTCCATCTAGTGGTGTTAATACTACAGATGAGATCTCTGCTTATGAAGAAAATGAGAGGGCGAAGTACGTGATTTACAGTGGTCTATCTAAAAATGAGCGAATCAAGGTTAATTATTTGGATACAACATATGAAGTATGGAAGAAGCTGGAAGACATGTATGAAGGGAATGAAAAAGTGAAATTGACAAAGAGACTAGTAGCAAAGCATAGTTTTGTAAAACTGAAAATGGAAGATGGTGAAGAATTTACAAGTTTCTTTCACAGGGTTGAACAAATTGCAAATGAGGTTAGAAATCAAGGAGGAAAGCAAGTAGATGAAGACATAATAGAGAAGATCTTGATCACCCTACTAGATTCCTACGATGATAAGATCTCGGTGATTGAAGAAATGTATGACCCTAAGAAGTACACCTTGGAACACTTGTTTGACACCCTGCAAGCATTTTAATTCAAAAAGTTCTAGAAAGATGACAAGATAGAAGAATAGAAAGAAATGACATTTAAGGCAATGAAGATTGAGGAGGAACCAGATAGCGATAATGTTGATGAGTTGGAAGCTAACTTCACTAGGAAATTGAAGAATTGCACCAAAAAGTATAAAGATATATTTCCCTTTAAATGCTTTAGTTGTGGTAATATTGGTCATTTTGTTTCAAGATGTTCGAATAGGGCTACACATAAAAAGAACAAGGATTATAAGGATAAGGATAGGAAGGATAAGAAGTATAAGAAGCTGTACTATGTTAAGGAAGAGGTAGGTATTTCTGATGATGAATCTAAAAATGAGGTTGATGATAGTGAATGCTTATTCTTAGCTTTGGAAAATAAATATATATCCACTAACTCTGGAAAATGTGTAAGTAAGAAACCTCCAAAAGTTAAGAAGAATAGGATGGAAGGTACTCTGGTTACCGCATTTCATGCAAGACAGGATGAGGACTAATGGGTAATTGACAGTGGATGTTCAAATCACATGACTAGAGATAAGAGTAAGTTCACTAAACTTGAAAAATATGATGGTGGTTTAGTCATGTTTAGTGATGATTCAGGAGCTAAGATCTATGGTAAAGGTTCAATTAGTTTTGATGGAGTGCATAGTACTGATGATGTATATTATGTGAAGGGTTTGAGGCATAATATTTTGGGTGTTGGTTAGATGTGTAGCAATGGCTTTAAGCTTGTGTTTGAGAAAAATACCTATGAAATCATAAAAGGATCCAGAAATGGAGACATGATTGCTGCTGGAAGGAGAAATCATGGAAAGATCTATTAGCTGAAAGGAGTTGATGGTCATTGTCTTGTATCTCAGATCGATGAAAGTTGGTTATGGCACCAAAGAATGGGACATGTGAATTTTGATAACCTAGTCAAGATCTGTAAGAAGGAGATAGTTTGAGTACTTCCTAGAATCACAAAACCTGCTAATACTATCTGTAGAAGTTGTCAATTGGGGAAGGGTGATCCCACAAAGCTGGTTTACAATTTTTGGGAGATTCTAATTTTTGCTAGAATCACATATTTTTAGAAAATATAATGACTTAAGCCTTAAAAATTTCCATTTAAAGCATTTCAATTGATGAGGGTTTGATAAAACTACCTTATATCAAACCCCCTTGGATAGAACCTCGCTAGTTTTAAACCATACCTATAACAAAGTCTCCTTTACACCTATCAAAATGCTGATAAAAAACCACTTTTGATTTACCTTTTGGGGGATCAAATAAATTCATTTAAAATTTATTTTTTGTAAGTATGTAGTCCTTATTATAAGCTTCCCAAAAGTATAATTTTAAATAAATTTAATTTTATTATTATATTTATTTTTTATTTCTTGTGAATGTAGGTTTTTCATTGAAAATCAAGCTTTTTGTTTTGCTCATGTGGAAAAATAGAAGATTATCAAAAAAAATAATTGAAAAATATGAGTGCACTAGATATTGAAGTCCTTGATCCAACCAAAAAATAAAAAATTCAATTTTGATACATACAAAAAAAGTTACACATTATCCAATCGCACTATGTCTGAATTGTAATTGGTTTAACTTCGAAACTTGATTAAAGAAAAAATATTCAATCAAAACTTATCTAACCGAGTGGAAGCACTAGATATTAGAAATACAAATCTAAATTTTAAAGAATTATAATTTTATCCTTCATGGAAAAAAAGTTATGCGTTATACAGTGAGTGTCACTTTTTAAAAATATTGTTTTATGAAAAAAACTAGTTTTGAGGGAGATTGAAAAAAAAGTGAAATATGATTCCAATTTTTTTAAAAAAAGTATATTTAGAATCTACACACAAAATTTCATGAAAATCTAGTTTGCACCATGTTCAAATTCCTCACGGTTTAGCCAATATAGGTGACCAAAAGTGAAGATTTAGTTAAATTTTTTTTATTTCAATGTCCAGTTTAGCCAAAAATTGTAAACCACTATTGTGGGATCACCCGAGAGCAAACAAGATGTAGCTTTAAAGGAAAAGAATATTCTACTACCAGTATGCTGGAGTTGGTACATATTGATCTCTATGGTCCGACTAAGACTAGAAGTCTGAATGGTGATAGATATTTCATGTTGCTTATTGATGATTACACTCAAATGACATGGGTTGCTTTTCTCAGAGAAAATAATCAGGATTTGGATAGGTTTAAGGCATTCAAAGCAAGAGTGGAGAATGAAGTAAATTTGAAAATAAAATGCTTAAGATTAGATAGAGGTGGTGACTTCACTTTTAATGCATTATGTGAGAAGCATGGCATAACAAGACAATATTATGCTCTAAGAACCTTTCAACAGAATGGAGTAGTTGAAAGGAAAAATGGAACATTACAAGAAGCTGCTAGAACTATGATGAAATAATCTAATGTACTAGATGTATATTGGAGAGAAGCAATACATACTGTTGTTTATGTTCTTAATAGAGTTTAGATTAGACACAACAACACAAAAACACCTTTTGAGTTATGGACTGGTAAGACTCCTACAATGAAATAATTTAAGGTATTTGGAAGAAAATGCTATATTAAAAGAGATGATGAAAATCTTGGAAATTTTGATGCTAGATGTGATGAAGGAATATTTCTTGGATACTCTACCACTAGCAAGGCATACAAATGCTTTAACAAAAGATTAAGGAAGATTATTGAAAGTGCTAATGTGAAAGTTGATGAAGACATACGTAGACCTATTGAGATAAGTGAAGTTGAACCTGATGATCCTATTTGTAGACATATACCTAAAGAAATAATGATGAAGAAGAACAAGTAGAAGAAGAAGAAGAGAATGAATCAGAACCTGTTGCTAGGACTCCTAAATATGTACAGAAGAATCATCTGGAAGATCAGATAGTTGGAGACAAGAGTGAAGGTGTGAGGACAAGAAGCACAATTGCAGTTAAGGTAAATTTCTGTTTACTCTCTAAAATAGAGCCAAAATCTATGAAGGAAGCATGTGAAGATGAAAGTTGGATGAGAGCTATGAAAGAGGAATTGCAGCAGATAGAGAATAATCAGACATGGGAAATAGTCCCTAGGCCCGTGAACAAGAATGTGATTGGTTTGAAATGGGTGTTCCGAAATAAGCTAAATGAAAATGGAGTAGTGAGGAATAAAGCAAGATTGGTATGCAAAGGATATTCACAAGTTGAAGGAATAGATTTTGAGGAAACATTTGCTCCTGTGGCCAGAATAGAAGCTATCAGAATGTTTTTGGAATTTTCTACACACAAGGACTTCAAGGCATATTAGATGGATGTTAAGTCAACTTTTCTAAATGGTGAGTTGGAGGAAGAAGTGTACATGAAGCAACCTGCAGGATTTAAGATGTCTGATAAACCAAACATGGTTTGTAAGCTGAAGAAGGCATTATATGGATCGAAGCAAGCTCCTAGAGCTTGGTATGCAAGACTAGACAAATATATGACAAAGTAAGGATTCAACAAAGGTTCTACTAACAACAATCTCTACTTCAAAGTGCAAGGTAATAACATGTTGATTGTATTAGTTTCTGTTGATGATATCATTTTTGGAGGAAATGAAGGTATGTGTAAAAAGTTTGCTGAAGAAATGCAGAAAGAATTTGAGATGTCTATGATTGGTGAGTTTAATTTCTTTCTTGGTCTACAAGTGAATCAAATTGACAATGGGATATTTGTTTCACAATCTAAGTATGTAAAAGAGTTTTTGAGAAAGTTTGGAAGGGAGGATTCTAAACGGGTTTGTACTCCTATGGTAACTGGATGCAAATTGAGCAAATATGATGAATCAACTAAGACTGATTAGAGAAAATATAGATCCATGATTGGTGGAATACTATACCTTCCTACTACCAGACTAGATATTATGCATGTAGTGTGTTTAGTTGCTAGATTTCAAGCAAATCCTAGAGAAGCACATCTTATGGCTGCAAAAAGAATATTTAGATATCTTAAAGGCACACCGGATTATGGACTGTGGTATCCTAAGAGTAATGATTTCACCCTGAGTTCTTATATAGATGCTGATTGGGCCAGATGTGTAGAAGACCGAAAGAGTACTAGTGGTGGTGCTTTCTTGGTGAAAGACTAGTTTCAGGGTTGAGTAAAAATCAAGACTTGGTTTCTTTATCCACTACAGAGGTTGAATATATTGCTGCAACATCCTGCTGTACACAAGTTCTATGGATGAAGAAAACTTTGAAAGAAATTGTAGTATGTGATGAGCCTACTTCTATTTTCTGTGATAATACAAGGAGAATAAACATTTCGAAGAATTCAGTTATGCATTCAAGAATGAAGCATATATCTATCAAGTATCATTTTTTGAGAGAGAAAGTGCTGGAGAATAAGGTTAGATTGGAGCATGTGACTACAAAGGAAAAAATTGAAGAAATATTTAATAAGGCTCTTCCGAAGGATACTTTTGAGAATCTTAGAGAGAGGTAAGGGTTTTTTGGACCTCCTAACTAGGTGCACATGAAGATGCATGAATCCAGTGAGTTCATAGATTCTTCATTTACCTGAACTAATTGATGGGTCTACTCCACAAGGGGAGTAGAAAAGATTTTCATTATTGCAGTATGAGTGTACTCCTAAGGGGGAGTAATCATAGTAGTTTTTCTTTTCCATTGATGTAAAATGGGGAGAGAAGGTTATGCGTTTCCATCAATGACAAAGGGGGAGATTGTTGCAGATATGAGCTAGTTTGGTGGTGTTGTCATTAATGATGTCATTTATGTCAACACTATTCAGTATGTTTTAGATTGTACATGTATGGTTGAGATGCTATGAGTACATGGAGCTATCTTTATGGCATTGCAGTATGTTGGTTTGATGAGTTTACAAGTGCTTATGAGAAAATTAATGAAGAAAAGAAGTCAGAGTGTTGGAAGTATTCAGTGTGTGCTCCAGTATGTGCTCTACATTTCTCCTATGTTGATCCTATGCCTATGTGGATCTGACGACATGTTGATAATGATGTGATGATTTTATAGTGCAAGTTTTAGTTTCTGGTGAGATGGTATGTAGAAGTGTCCACCGGTATATGTGTTCTACCGATAGTGTTAGTGTTCTGTGGACTGGGAGAAATATATTTTCTCCGCATTTCTCCACTGTTTTGTTTCAGATCGTGCAGATTTGGGAGATATCTTATGAAGGCCTTTCCTATGCTCTGGTGAAGAGGTTTGGAATTTGGTGATCTAGAAATCATGTTTTAGTGTTTCTATGCGTGTCTGCATAGTCCAGATTGTTTGGTGAAAAGAGTTCAGTGTTTGAATCTTGTTGTTTTTGCTACGAATGTATCTAGAAGATTATGAGATGTATTCTCGTGCATAATGAAGCATGTTGCATCGTTCACATGTTATCTTCTTGTTGGGAAGTATGTGCATCATTGATAATTTGTGTTTTCTTGAGGTTTGGCCGACCTAGTGTTTACACTTCATTTGAAGAATAAAACTTAAATAAGAAAGCGTGTAGAAGATTCAAAAATATTATTCTTATGGTTTTATTGGTCCACTCTTATTCCTTTCCACCGTAGGAATTTAGAGTTTCCAACCTATTTTAAATTTATGAAATGATGTATTTTGGCCTACCTTGATAAATGTTTCTAAGGTTGAGAATGATATAAAAGCAAGGAAAGTTGTGAAGAATTGGATGAGATTGTGATGAAAAGTGACAAAAGTGTGCCACAAATCATAAGAGTAGAAATGTGTGTGAGTGAGTTGTGAGAGAAATTTTTTAGTGTGCTGAAGGTAGTGAACTAAAGGTTTCTGTAATCCTACGAATATGCTTTAATTGTTGTGGTGGATCTTTTGTTCTCTTTTGTATCTGTAGGAAGTGAGCCTCCTTGTTGGATAGTGAGTCCTTTGTAGGTAGTGAGCCTTTGTACTTGGACAACGAGTCCTCTTTTGGGTAGTAAGCCCTTGGCAGTAAGCCTTTGTATTCAGTTTATAATCTTTATATTGTGAGTTAACCCTCACTGCATTTTTTCCCTTATTGGGTTTTCCACCTAAAAATCTGGTGTTCATTATGTTGATTTACTTTCAGTTATCCATGCTTCATGCTCATATTTAATAATAGAATAGTGTGTTTGAATATTTGGTAAGTGATAAAGTTTTAAGTTTGAATTTGTGTAACAATTGATTCACCCCCCCTCTCAGTTGTCCTATACCTATTTAAGAATTGGTATCAAAGCTTTTGGTTCCTTGTTTTTGAGCTTAACTATTTAAGGAGGATGCGATGGTGCACAAGTTGTCGATCCCTATGTTTGATGGAACTGACTACAAAGATTGGAAGGGACATATGAGAGGATATATTATCTCTCTTGGTTTCAAGACCTGGAAGGCTATTGAGAATAAGTATACACCTCCATCTAGTGGTGTTAATACTACAGATGAGATCTTTTCTTATGAAGAAAATGAGAGGGCAAAGTATGTGATTTGCAGTGGTCTATCTAAAAATGAGCAAATCAAGGTTAATTCTTTGGATACAACATATAAAGTATGGAAGAAGCTGGAAGACATGTATGAAGGGAATGAAAAAGTGAAACTGACAAAGAGACTAGTGGCAAAGCATAGATTTGTGAACCTGAAAATGGAAGATGGTGAAGAATTTACAAGTTTCTTTCACAGGGTTGAACATATTGCAAATGAGGTTAGAAATCAAGGAGGAAAGCTAGTAGATAAAGACATAATAGAGAAGATCCTAATCACCCTACCAGATGGCTACAACGATAAGATCTCGGTGATTGAAGAAATGTATGACCCTAAGAAGTACACCTTGGAACACTTTTTCCACACCCTTCAAGGATTTGAATTGAGAAAGCTCCAAAAAGATGACAAGATAGAAGAAAAGACAAAAATGACATTTAAGGCAATGAAGATTGAGGAGGAATTGGATAGCGATAATGCTGATGAGTTGGAAGCTAACTTCACCATGAAATTGAAGAAAGGTACCGAAAAGTATAAATGTATGTTTCCCTGTAAATAATTTAGTTGTGGTAATATTGGTCATTATGCTTCAAGATGTCTGAATAGGGCTGCATATAAAAAGAAAAAAGATTATAAGGATAAGGATAGGAAGGATAAGAAGTATAAGAAGTTGAACTATGTTAAGGAAGAGGCAGGTATTTTTGATGATGAATCTAAAAATGATGTTGATGATACTATGTTAGGATAGGAAGGATAAGAAGTATGAGAAGTTGTACTATGTTAAAGAAGAGGCAGGTATTTCTGATGATGAATCTGAAAATTATGTTGATGATAGTGAATGCTTATTCTTAGCTTTGGAAAATAAATTTGTATCCATGAACTCTGGAAAATGTGTAAGTAAGAAACCTCCAGAAGTTAAGAAGAATAGGATGGAAGGTACTTTGGTTACCGCATTTCATGCAAGACAGGATGAGGACTACTGGGTAATTGATAGTGGATGTTCAAATCACATGATTGGAGATAAGAGTAAGTTCACTAAACTTAAAAAATATGATGGTGGTTTTGTCATGTTCAGTGGTGATTCGGGGCTAAGATCTATGGTAAAGGTTCAATTAGTTTTGATGGAGTGCATAGTATTGATGATGTATATTATGTGAAGGGTTTGAGGCATAATATTTTGAGAGTTGGTTAGATGTGTAGAAATGGTTTTAAGCTTGTATTTCAGAACAATACCTGTGAAATCAAAAAAGGATCTGGAAATGGAGATATGATTGCTGCTAGAAGAAGAACTCATGGAAACATCTATTAGTTGAAAGGAGTTGATGGCCATTGTCTTGTATCTCAGATTAGTGAAACTTGGTTATGGCACCAGAGAATGGGACATGTGAATTTTGATAACCTGGTCAAGATTAGTAAGAAGGAGATAGTTTGAGGACTGCCTAGAATCACAAGATCCACTAATACTATTTGTAGTTGTCAATTGGGGAAGTAGACAAGATGTAGCTTTAAAGGAAAATAATATTCTATTACCGGTATGCTGGAGTTGGTACATATTGATCTTTGTGGTCCGACTAAGACTAGAAGCCTGAATGGTGATAGATATTTCACGTTGCTTATTGATGATTACACTCAAATGATATGGGTTGCTTTTCTCAGAGAAAAGAATCAGACTTTGGATAGGTTTAAAGTATTCAAAGCAAGAGTGGAGAATGAAGTAAATATGAAAATAAAATGTTTAAGATCGAATAGAGGTGGTGAATTCACTTCTGGTGAATTTAATGCATTCTATGAGAAGCATGGCATAAATAGACAATATTATGCTCCAAGAACCCCTTAGAAGAATGGAGTAGTTGAAACGAAAAATAGAATAATACATGAAGCTGCTAGAACTATGATGAAAGAATCTAATGTACCAGATGTATACTGGAGAGAAGTGATAAATTATGCTGTTTATGTTCTTAATAGAGTTCAGATCATACACAACAAAACAAAGACACCTTTTGAGTTATGGACTGGTAAGACTCCTACTATGAAATACTTTAAGGTATTTGGAAGCATATGCTATATTAAAAGAGATGATGAAAATCTTGGAAATTTTGATGCTAGATGTGATGAAGGAATATTTCTTGGATACACTACCACTAGCAAGGCATACAAATGCTTTAACAAAAGATTAAGGAAGATTATTGAAAGTGCTAATGTGAAAGTTGATGAAGACATACGTAGACCTATTGAGATAAGTGAAGTTGTACCTGATGATCCTATCTGTAGACATATACCTGAAGAAAATAATGAGGAAGAAGAACAAGTAGAATAAGAAGAAGAGAATGAATCAAAACCTATTGCTAGGACTCCTAAATATGTACAAAAGAATCATCTAGAAGATCAGATAATTGGAGACAAGAGTGAAGGTGTGAAGACAAGAAGAAAAATTGTAGCTAAGGTAAATTTCTGTTTACTCTCTAAAATAGAGCTGAAATTTGTGAAGGAAGCATGTGAAGATGAAAGTTGGATTAGAGCTATGAAAGAGGAATTGCAACAGATAGAGAAGAATCAAACATGGGAAATAATCCCTAGGCCTATGAACAAGAATGTGATTGGTTCAAAATGGGTGTTTTGAAATAAGCTAAATAAAAATGGAGTAGTGAGGAATAAAGCAAGATTGGTATGCAAAGGATATTCACAAGTTGAAGGAATAGATTTTGAGGAAAAATTTGCTCCTATGGCAAGAATGGAAGCTATCAGAATGTTTTTGGCATTTTCTGCACACAAGGACTTCAAGGTATATCAGATGGATGTTAAATCAACTTTTTTGAATGGTGAGTTGGAGGAAGAAGTGTACATGGGGCAACCTGAAGGACTTCAACTGTCTGACAAACCAAACATGGTTTGCAAGCTCAAGAAGGCATTGTATGGATTGAAGCAAGCTCCTAGAGCTTGGTATGCAAGATTGGAAATATATATGACAAAGCAATGATTCAACAAAGGTTCTGCTGACAACAATCTCTACTTCAAAGTGCAAGGTAATAATATGTTGATTGTAGTAGTTTATGTTGATGATATCATTTTTGGAGGAAATGAAGGAATGTGTAAAAAGTTTGCTGAAGAAATGCAGAAAGAATTTGAGATGTCTATGATTGGTGAATTGAATTTATTTCCTAGTTTACAAGTGATTCAAACTGAAAATGGGATATTCATTTCACAATCTAAGTATGTAAAAGAGTTGTTGAAAAGTTTGGAATTGAGGATTCTAAACCAGTTTGTACTCTTATGGTAACCGGATGCAAACTAAGCAAGGATGATAAATCGGCTAAGATTGATAAGAGAAAATACAAATCCATGATTGGTGGACTACTGTACCTTACTGCTACCAGACTAGATATTATGCATGTAGTGTGTTTAGTTGCTAGATTTCAAGCAGATCCTAGAGAAGCACATCTTATGGCTGTAAAATGAATATTTAGATATCTTAAAGGCACACTGGATTATGGATTGTGGTATCCTCAGAGTAATGATTTCACCCTTAGTGCTTATATAGATGTTGATTGGGCCGGATTTGTAGATGAACGAAAGAGTACTAGTGGTGGTGCTTTCTTTCTTGGTGAAAGACTAGTTTCCTTGTTGAGTAAAAAGCAAGACTCAGTTTCTTTATCCACTGCAGAGGCTGAATAGATTGCTGCAACATCCTACTGTACACAAGTTCTATGGATGAAGCAAACTCTGAAAGACATTGGTGTAGTATGTGATGAGCCTATTTCTATTTTCTATGATAATACAAGTGCAATAAACATTTTGAAGAATCTGGTTATGCATTCAAGAATGAAGCAAATATCTATCAAGTATCATTTTTTGAGAGAGAAAGTGCTGGAGAAGGTTAGATTGGAGTATGTGACTACAAAGGAATAGATTGCAGACATATTTACTAAGGATCTTCTGAAGGATACTTTCGATCATCTTAGAGAGAGGTTGGTGGTTGATGGCCCTCCTAACTAGGTTGACATGAAGGTGCATCAGTCCAGTGAGTTCACAAATTCTTCATTTACCTGGACTGATTGATGGGTCTACTCCGTAGGAGGAGTAGAAAATATTTTCATTGTTTCAGTATGAGTGTACTCCTAAGGGGGAGTAATCAGAGTAGTTTTTCTTTTCCATTGATGTCAAAGGGGGAGAGAAGGTTATGTTTTTCCATCAATGACAAAGGGGGAGATTGTTGTAGGTATGAGATAGTTTGGTGGTGTTGTCATTAATGTTGTCATTGATGTTAACACTATTTAGTATGTTGTAGATTGAACATGTATGGTTGAGATGCTGTTGAGATGCTATGTGTACATGGAGCTATCTTTATGGCATTGCAAATATGTTGATTTGATGAGTTTCCAAGTGCTTTTAAGAAAATTAATGAATAAAAGAAGCGAGAGTGTTGGAAGTGTTTAGTGTGTGCTCCGGTATGTGCTCTAGATTTCTCCTATGTTGATCCTATGCTTGTGTGGATTTGAAGGCACGTTGAAAATGATCTAATGATGATATAGTCTGAGTTTTAGTTTCTGGTGAGATGATACGTAGAAGTTGTGTCCACCGGTATATGTGTTCTATTGGCAGTGCCAGTGTTCTATAGATTGGGAGAAATATGTTTTCTCCACATTTCTCCACTATTTTTTTTTAAATCGTGCATATTTGGGAGATGTCTTGTGAAGGCCTTTCCTATGATCTGGCGAAGAGGTTTTGAATTTGGTGATCCAAAAATCATGTTTTAGTGTTTCTGTGTTTGTCTACACATTCCAGATTGTTTGGTGAAAAGAGTTCAGTGTTTGAAGCTTGTTGTTTTGCTGCAGATGTATCTGGAAGATTCTGAGATGTATTCTTATGGATAATGAAGCGTGTTGCGTCATCCACATGTCATCTTCTTGTTGGGAAGTGTGTGCATCATTAATAATTTGTGTTTTCATTAGGTTTGGCTAACCTAGTGTTTACACTTCATTCAAAGAATAAAACTTAAATAAGAAAGTGTGTAGAAGATTCAAAAATATTATTCTTATGTTTTTATTGGTACACTCTTATTCCTTTCCACTATGGGAATTTAGAGTTGCCCACCTATTTTGAATTTATGAAATGATGTATTGTGGCCGACCTTGGTAAATTTTTCTAAGGTTGAGAATGATGTAAAGCAAGGCAAGTTGTGAAGAATTGGATGAGAGTGTGATGCAAAGTGATGAAAGTGTGCCACAAATCATAAGAGTAGAAGTGTGTGTGAGTGAGTTGTGAGAGCATTTTTTTAGTGTGTTGAAGGTTTATGTAATCTTGCGAATGTGCTTTAATTGATGTGGTGGGTCTTTTGTTATCTTTTGTATCTGTAGGCAGCGGGCCTCCTTGTTTTCCTCCTCTATGAGCTTAAATGAAAAATCTCCTAAAAAGAGTGTTGAACTTGGTGCTTCCCCTAGTCTGACACTTGTCATTGTCCCTTTGGCTAGTTGTCTGCCTTTCGTTTATACCAACCAAGATTGGGATGCAGACAACCTGCTATAGGTTGACTCACATGTTCCTTACTAGTCTTTTTCTTTATTTTATTTCTCATAATCTTGTATGTGATTGCATGTGCATACTGTGATCCCCTATGATTTATCTTTTGATGTACATCTCTCTCTTTTTGTGCATTCCTCTATATGTATCTGCATTCTTCTCTATGTTGTAACTATTTTATCTTTTTCGCTTGTCTTTGTTTTCTTTTTGGGGATGATGCAAGGTGTTGAGACATTTAGGTCTCTTCCATGTTGACCCGAAGGAATTTTCTTTGTTTTCACTCTATTTGTGTCATTCTTCTAGTTCTATGAGTATTTGGGTAATGATGAAAGTTCCGAGCTCTTGAAAAATGTTGTAGCAAAGACATATTGACCTCAAATCCATAGATCCCTTATGTATTTTTGGGGGCAACCCCTTCCATCCTTTTTCATGAAGTAGCTTTATTTCAGAAATATATGACTTGGCATAGGGTTTTTTGAGGAAAGATCTCATGTCTTAGATGAAAACATTGGCTACTTTAAAGCACTTTCTCACAACAATGGTGTTAGCAACTGCTTTAAAGTGGGGGCATACATCAATGAAATATTTCAACATTTTGCATATTTCATGGCATGATTTTATTTTTCTTGTGACATGTCCTTTTCTTGGTGATGTCATTGGGTTTGATGTCCTCTAAGAGTGCGATATTTCTAAGCGTACAACTTCCTTGAGTAGCATGATGTGAACGAGGCATCCCATAGGTGACAATATGATATTATTGACTTTTCCTCTCTTGGAGACATTAGGCACTATGTTCCCTAAGAAGAAGACCTTACACAAAAAAATAAAAATACCCTTTAACTAAATCCTATAGAAAAATAAATCATAAGTGCATAGCATTGTGGTGCCTTAACAAAGTTGTCAAAATGATAACATTGGTATGGCATGGGAGGCTAATATGATTCTCTCATTTTCCACCCCCTTGTGATACTCACCTAGTGGACAACTTAAGGTTCCACTACCGCATAGTGAGCATGCATGTTATAGACAAACAACCTAGACCTATTCCACAACATGTTGGACAAATTGTCGAAGCTTGATCCTTGTTATAGACAAACAACCGCGTTCCACATTATGTTGGAATGGTCGAAGCTTGATCCTTTGTTTTTCCTTTTTTTTTCTTGGTCTTTGATAGGGCATGTTTATGTATCTTTGGAATTTTTACCTACTTAAGTGTCTTGAAAGTCTACTTTAGTGTGAGTTTTTCATGGGGGAAAACTCTCACTAAAGTGGGGGAAAAATGTAGCATCGAAAAAAGTAACCCTTTTTCACACTTAGTTTGAAATGAGTAATTAATGATTAAATAGACTTAATTGTGCCTTATTTAGGGTTTTTTGAAGTGTTTCTTACACTTTCACACTAATCTATGGGATTTATTAATTAATTGAGGTTAATTAGAGCTTAATTGACCCCTTAAATTCAAATCCAAGCCTTATTTATTGCATTTTTCGAAGGATATATCCTGACACTCATTAAATAATGTTGCATAAAACTTAATTTGGCAAGGTTTGAGTCCTAGGCTAGTGACTTGGGACCCATTCACCACCTGGAAAATGGGTCCTTGGGTATGTGCAGGATCATGATGGGCCAAAAAGTGGCGATATGATGGGTATGTGTAGGGTATGTGGCTGATGACTTTTTTTTACCAAAAATTGATGAAACAAAAATGGTTTTTAAAGGAGATTCTCAACTTTCCACCAATGTAAATTATGCTTTACTTTGAATTTAATAAATAATTATTATTCATTTTCTATTTGAATTATGACTAAAGTCCTAATTGATAGGTTGATTGAAAAACATCTATATCTTTCAACGATATCACTTTTTGAATCCAAATATGTGTCACATTCTATGATTTGCATACTATAGGATTAAAAAAAGAAATGAATTTCATCAAATTTTTACCAAGTTAAGGTGGTCGACATACAAGTTTTTATATTTTTAAAAGTTGTAATAAAAATTCATAATTAATTATTTACTTCAAAAAATTACAAAAAATATGCATCACATGGGACATGAGTCCTCTACTTATATCTAAAATATTATAAAAATATTATCATTTTATTATGGTTAGGTGGTCATACAAACACCTACTTATTTTTCCCTAAAATTTAAGAACTACTACATTGAAATTTCAAATTTTCACCAAATAGATTTAAAAAAAAAACCTAGTAGTTTAGAAACTACATTCAATTTTCTACAAATTCTATTCTTACATATTTTGAAATAATATAGAGAACTTATTCAAATTTTTATGTCAAGTTACCTAACTCAATTTTTTCTGATTTTCTTGCCACTTAAGGGCCTTTTTTTCCATGATGATCCTACACACACCCCCTTCCTAGGTCCTAGGAACCCCTTTTTACATGTTTCATTTCCCTGAAGCCTGTCTTAGTTAACTGTGGTAGGACCGATTCACCCTATGGCGAATGAGTCCTCCTTAACTTAGGAAACCAATTTTTGAACATGTTTGTGGTGGGATTTTAATGATTTTGAATCCTAGATATGATGTTGGCTTGTGTTATTTGAATTTTGGGATTAAATTTGAAGATAAGTATAAATATAAGGCTATTTCACATAGTTTCACCTAGCAAGTTCAAGTGATCATAAGAGTACTTTCACAAGAGCATTATAGAGCATTTTCAAAGACGTTCAAGGGTAGATTATCAAGGTTATATTGCAGCAATCAAAGGTCATATCATCATGTCAAAGCCATAGTGCATCATGCATGTTGTTGAGATTATGTGTTGATTTAGCATTGAAGATCCAAGTCAGGCATTATTTTACATCCTTATTCAAGATCAATATCTACATTCCTTATAGCCATTTCATGCTAGATTGATAATTTATATTACAAGACTTCATCCAAGTTATCATTGTTTCATTTCATATTTCATGTTCATGTTTCATTATTTCATCATAAGGTTTAATTAACTAAATGAGGTTTGACCATGGAAAACCCCTATTCCCTAACAATCAACAATTTTTCTTCTCCTTTGATGTGTGTGAAACATAGAAAAAGAGATTCACCATCAATAGGGTATCAATGATAAACCTAATTTTCACTAGGTGTGTGTTTCATTCAATTATGTGTGCACTATGATGCAACTAAGGTGCAAAAATTAAACCTAACTATTATAGTAACAAAAAGGTAGGTTTTAAGAGGGTCAAATGATGTGTACCTTTTAGGGAAAGTGTTGTTTTGGGGCCCACTAAGGATTCATTCGCCTAAGGTGGTGAATGGGTCCCTATTAGGGTTTCTGGAAAGTGCTTTTTGGGTTTTGTTCCTCTTAGTTTGTAACTACAGATCCCAAATATTCACTACTTCATGCCTCACTAAGGACTCATTCTCCTTTAGTGGCGAATGGGTCCCTGTTAGGGTTTCTAAAAAATTGAGTTCTAGGTTTTGTACTTCAATGTCTGCACTTCCAAATCCTTAGTGCTCAGCTACTGAATGTCTAAAATAAATTATGTAGAGCTCTTTCCATGATCTTGTAATGTATATGACAACTTTACAACTTGATAATTTTGACAATTTTTCTTCAATCTTGTTCTCCACTTGATCTTAAACCTAAAAATATGCAAACATACATCTAAGAGGAGATTTTTATTTTTATTTTTAGGGAATAGGGGTTTTCCTTGGTCAAACACCGTTTAGGTAATTAAACCTTATGATGAAACAATGAAACAAGGACATGAAACATGAACATGAAATAATGATACCTTGGATGATGCCTTGGAATGTAAATTTGAAAACTAACATGAAGTGGTCATGAAGAATGCAAATCTTGATCTTGAATTGGATGTGAAATAACACTTACAAATAGATCTTCAATACTACATCAACACACTTAGCTCAACAACATGTTTGATGCACTAATCCTTCGACATGATGGTATGATCTTGAATTGCTGCAATAAAAACTTGATAATCTACCTTTGAATGTCCTTAAAATTCTCTTGAAAATGCTCTCTTGTTCATCAATTTTCCATAATGCTTGAATAATTGAAAGCTTAGATGAAACTATATGAATTAACTTTATATTTATACTAAATCTAAGGATTATCCACAAAATTCAAATAATTCAAGCCATCATTAGATCTAGAATTCAAAACCATTAAAATACCATCAAAAATAAATTCAAAAAGGGGTGTCCTAGGCAAGGAGGACCATTCACCACCTTGGGAAAATGGGTCCTAACACAATTTTCTAAGACCTAGCTTTGGGGAGGTGAAATAAGATTAAAAAACCCACATCAAATATGCCAAAAAAGGGGTGTGCTAGGTTAGGAGGACTCATTTTCCCAAAGTGGCAAATGGGTCCTAGCATAATTTTCTAGGATTCCAAATTTTCCAATGTAAATGTTATGTAATATCATTAATGGGTGTCAGTCCATAGATCCTTCAAAAAATGCAGTTAATAAGGCTTAAATTTGAATTAAAGGGGCCAATTAAGCTCAAATAACCTCAATTAATTAATGAAGCCCTAGATTAGTGTGAAAGTGTAATAAAACACTTTACAACACCCTAAATAAGGCACAATTAAGTACATTTTATTATTAATTGTTAATTCCCAGACTAAGCATGAAAAGGGGTTACTTTTTTCAATGCTACATTTTGGCCCCAGTTTAGTGAGTTTTCCCCCATGACAAACTCACACTAAAATAGACATTCAAGACAGTTAAGTATGCAACAATAACAGAGATAAATATGCATACCCTATCAAAGGCCAAGAAAAAAAAAGAAAAAGATCAAGCACAACCATTCCAACACAATGTGGAACATGGCTATTTGTCCAAGAAAAAGGATCAAGCTTCAACAATATTTCTAACACTATGTGGACCATGCCTAGGTTGTTTGTCCATAACATGCATGCTCACTCTAGGGTAGTGGAACCTTAGGTCATCCACTAGGTGAGTTATCCCAACAAGGTGGGAAATGAGAGAATTATATTAACCTCCCATATCGTACCAAATTTATCCTCCTAACAACTTTGATAAGGCACCACAATGCTATGCTTTTGAATGTTATGTCTATAAGTTCTTGTTAAAGGGAATTTTGTTTTGTTCGTGTAAGGTCTTCTTCTTAGGTAACATTGTGCCTAATGTATCCAAGAAAGGACAAGTCAAAGAGTATCAGATCACCACTTATGGGATGCCTCGTTCACATCATGCCACCAAGGGAGATCAAATTCTTAGAAATATCACACTCTTAGAGGACATCAAACCTAATGAAACCAAAAAGAAAAGGACATTTCACAAGAAAAAAATCACACCATGGAATATTCCAAAAAGATGTCATCGATGTATGGACCCAATTTAAAGCAGTTGCTAACACCATTGCTGTGAGAAACTGCTTTAAAGTAGCCAATGTTTTCTCCTAAGACATGAGAGCTTTCCTTGGAAAACCCTATGCCAAGTCATATTTTTCTGAAATAAAGCTACGCCATGAAATAAGAAGTAAGGGTTTCCCCCAAAAATACAATGCTAAACCTAGAAAGTAAATTATGTCACATGCAAGCTAACTTTAAGGCATGTCGTCCACATCCCAAGCTTGCTCTTATATATACATGGAAGGCAATCAACTAGCCAAAAGAGACAATGACAAGTGACATGTGAGGACAAGGTTACCTAACCCCTTTCCCCCACTAAGTGTAGGATAAGGGTGAGCCAAGGATGGATGATGGTATGCTACTCGCAAAAAGGAAATGATTTGCAATGAATGTAAAACATGAAATAGTGATTATCCTATGATCCTACAACTATTACATGGAAAGGAGCAACAATTGTTGTTATTGATTGTAATGAGTAAACAAAGTATTGAATTGATGACTATCTAATGAGATATTCCCACATGTAGTATCTATTAGTTTAGGATGCACCAAAGTTAAGGTTGGCTTGGAAGAATCTTTTGTAAGAGTGTTGATGTTAAGTGAAGGATTTTTTGATGTTTTTGTTTCTTTTGAAGGACAATAACCAAGACCACTAGTTGTTTCTTACGTGTTAGGTTCTATAGGGACACAAATACCTTGTTCTCTAGCACCACATCCTTTTCCACTATAACCAAGTTGTTTCATAAGTTCATAAACTCTTCCATAAAGCTTTTTCATATCAAATTTTGTTGTATAATTTTTTTCTTCTCCTAAAGTAGTTGAAGTGGATGCTTTCAAATTTTGTGTTGACATTATTGCTTTTTCTTTTCCATTTTCAGACTCTTTTTTTTATGATCTTGTATTATCCCATGAATGTTGGTGTAAAATATAAGGAACCCCAATCATCTTCTAACAATTTAGTGACTTCATCAATGTTCTTGTGTTCTCTTTCTTGACTTACACTTTTTCAATTGCATACAATGCTTCCAAAGGATCTCATCCTTCTTTCTTGGTGGTCAAACAACTTTCTGGCATAGGATCAACTTTAAGTGTATAAAATTTATTGTCATAGATTTATTTCATTTTACGATGAAGGTTATAAGGCACCCCATTCATCTCATGAATCCATGGCTTTCCTAAAAGAAGATTGTATGAAAGATCATGAGGCATAACATGGACCAGAGTTTGCATGGAAACCTTTCCAACTTTAATAGGTAATGTGCTAACTCCAAGTGGTTGTTTTCCTATGTTATCAAACCCATGAATAGATAAAGAATCAGGTTGAATTTGTCTTTTGTCTATGTCAATCTTATCAAGAAGTTTTATGCTACACACGTTGAGGGTTGAGCCACTGTCAACAAGAGTTCTCTTTATCTCTATTTGATTAATGTGAATTATTATCATGAAATCTTCATTTTGTTTTTTCTCTTCTAATGAGGGTAACCCATCTTGATGAAAGGTAATGTCTAAGTTGGCTGGAATTATAGCTTGAATTTGGGCTGCCACATCATTTGATTGCACATTAGGAGGGGTATGAACTTGCAAAGTACTTTGAAGCATGTTATCATAAATAGGTGAAGCTTGAATAAGGTCCCACAGGGTATCTTATCAGAAGTATTTTTAATTTGTTCAATAGTATCATACTCATTTCTGATTTTTAAAGGCAAACAAGGAGGACCAGGTAAGATAGGGTTAGGCAATGGGAGGGATGTTTGAGTTGTTTGTCTTGGTTGTAGATTGTTTCTAGTGTTATATGTATGAGAAACAGTATTATAACTTGATTGTTGTGAAACATTATCAAGTTTCCTTTTAGGTAATTCTAAGATAAGCACGGGTTTATTTTGAACTTGTGGGTTTTGTGAGGGTGGATAAATATAAGTTTAGGCTTAGGAGAGTACTTCAAGGGATATCTAATGTACATAACCTCAGAAGACTTATCCTTATTTTCATGATCTCTTAGTGAAGGAGAGTCTAATGTCACTTCATCATCTTCATCTAAGGAAGCCTTGTCATTATTGTTTGAAAGACATGTGTCAATGTTGTCATTTTCTTCCATCATGAAATCTTCCCTAGTAGGAGAGTTTTTAGGAGAGAAATAAACTAGATGTTCATGACATTCAATGGTTGGTTCTTCTAAAATGACTTCATCAAAAGTAAGGGAGTTATCAATGGTTGAATTTTCTTTCCTATCAATGATGGAATTCTCTTGTTCAACAATGTTTTCTCTAGGGGAAGAGAGGCAAAGAGGATTTTCATGAATCTCATTGGTTTGATCTTCTAACACTACAATATCTTCTTCAAAACTAGGAGAGATATTAGGAGAGGGACAAATATGATTTTTATGTTTTTCCATGATTTCATCCTTTTTCTCTAAGGTCTCATTCTCTTGTGCCATAATATCTACCCTAGCAGGGGAGATTTTAAGATTTTCATCACATTTCATGGTTAGATTTTGTAAAGCAGCTTCCTCACAAATAGGGGAGGTATCAAGAGAAGAAAAAATATGTGTTTCATGCTTACTAATGATTGGAATTTTTCATTCAAATAGATATTTACAAATGGTAGGAGCATTAGGGAAGGGAGGAACAATATTCTCATGACTCTCAATAAGTATATTTTCTAAGACCAAATGATTATCTTTGCATCTAGGAAGGATATTAGAAGGAGGAAAAATTTGATTGTCATGGTTACCTACAACTACATCCCCATGTCCTATAATGTCTTCCTTAGTAGGAGAGGTAGGGTTGTCATAGCTCTCAATCATTGGATCTCTTAACATGAACATATCCTCCTCATAAATGTGATTTTCATGATTGTTCATGATTGTATCCTTTCTCACTAAAGTGTTATCACAAATAGTGGAGGTGTTGGGAGATGAATGGAGACTAGGTAAATTAATGTTAAGGAATGTTTCAATTATCTCATCTTATTGCTTCATAATATCTTCCCAAGGGGGAGGAGGAGAGGGACAAACAAGACTTTCATGATTCTCAATGATTGTATCTTCTTTCAACGAGATACATTCATCACTAATAGGAGAGGTATTAGGAGAAGAAAAATTATAGTTTTCACAATTATATATGCTTGTATCCTTTTGTATCATATCATCCTCACAAATGGGAGAGATAGTAGGGTTTGAGATAGGCAATGTAATATTAAGGATTGTGCCAATGGTTTGATCCTCTTGCTCTAAGATGTTCTCACAACTAGGAAGGATAGTGGAAGGATGGTTAACATGTTTCTTAATGACCTCATTTTTGTACTCTAAATTGAACTTGTACCATATATTTTTTGCAACCTAATCCTTTCTAGCACTTCTAGGGTTTTTCACCTAAAAGGAGTAAGAAGGGCCAAAAATGCTTATGTTACATTCAAAGATTAATGCAATATGGATGGAATATAGGTGTAAAATTTCAATATGCAATGTTTGAATGCAAGAAAATAATAATATTGATTGATTAATGAACATAAACTAAGGAAATGAAGATTGTTGAAAAACACATTGTGTTATGCAAAAATGCACTAGAAATGAATGCAAAGCTTAACAAAACTGAACCAAATTGAAAGAGTGAAACTAGAATGTTGAAGTAGATTTGAAATGACATTTGGAATGCTGTTGATGTTGGTTTTTAGGCTTGGTGGGACTCATTCGCCATTCTAGGTGAATCAATCTCAGTTCTGCAAAACTGAGCTGGAACCCGTTTCTGTCAAAAGGGTATCCAAAAATGTAGAAAACTAATAATTGAACTAGAAGTGGGAATAATTCACTACCCATGGTGAATGAGTCCAATTTTGAATTTTTGAATGTTCAAAAGTGGAATCCGGAGCTCTCAATCTGCACTTTGACTTCCTACAGGTGTTCGCTTCTGAAACTCTGATTTACGGGTTTGAAAATGAGTTTTTGTTGATATTTTGACTTGTTTAATGAGGAGAAGACATGAGTAACTTTGTAACTTGATCTTCAATGATTTCCAAGCTTCAAAGAGTCCTAAATCTACAAACAAACAAGACAAGAGAGAGATGTTGAATGTTAGGGCATGGGGGTTTGCCTTGGTCAAACCCCTTTTAGGTAATTAAACCAAAATGATGAAATAATGGAATGAAACACATAATAATGGAGTTGATTATCTTGCCATGATATTTGATCTTGAAATTCTGCAACAAAACATGAAGGATCTCCCCTTGAATGTCTGGAAATTGATGTCTTGGTGACTTGAAATGAAGAAACCCTAAGTTGCTTGACTTGAGATAGAAGAATGATAGATGAATATTGAAGAACGAATGTGTGAGAGATGAGGGATGTAAAATGAGGAGAAAAAAACCTATTTATACACACTTGTGCCTTGGTAACCCAATGATACCTCATCACAGGCCAACATCAAGTAATTTTGAATAAACACTCAAAAGAAAATTTGAAATATTTTGAATTTGGGGCCAAGGGAGACTCATTCACCACCCATGGTGAATGGGTCCCACCTCAAGCTTGAAAGTGAGTGTTGGGAATTAAGTTGTATTTAATGATATTTGTTAGGTTTATATTCAAAAATACACTTAATTAAGAATTATAAGGGAATAAAGGGGTCAAATAAAGCATAAGAAAGGTGTAAATAGTGAAATTATGCCTAGAGAAGCATGAAAGTTTGTTACAAGACTTTACATCACTTCAAAATAGGACTTGATTAGTGATGAAAATGTGATTTTTAGGTGAATTGTAATGAATAGAGTCTAGAAAAGTGTAAAAATGTTTCACAACACTTCACAACACCTTCACAAGACATCATTAAAAACATGTTATTCAATTTGCAAGGGTCTAAGACCTAGTGTGGATGCATAAAATGTCTCACAACACCTGAATCAAGGCGTCATTAAATCCAATTTATCATGAATTAATCCCATGTCAAGCAAGAGACCCTTTTTTCTACGACACAAAACTCATAAGAGGGGATGTTGTACTTATGAAATCCATTCTTAACCATATCAAAACTACATATCTTAAAATGAAACATGCAAATGTGAAAAAGTAATCTATCTAACTTATGTAATGCTTAAAAAATGTCAACAATTGTCCTACAAAAATGGAAAGAGGCAATGCAATGACCTAGAATGAAATGCAATTTTTAGATTCTAAACAATGCAATTTACTAATTACACAATGCAATAAACTAAAAATGCAATGTTGTAAATGTAATTTTGAATTTTGACAATGCACAAAATGAAGCAAAATAAGCTATATTTAATGAATTTAATGAAACAAAAAATTAAAAAAAACAAAAACAAAAATGTAACAACATCAAACAAAAGCATAAAATAGAGATTTCAGATTCTTAAAAATTCAGATCAACACTTGATTAGGGACTCATTTTCCACCTTGGGAAAATGGGTCCCAAATCAGGGTTTTAAAAAGGTGAAAACTACAATTTTTAAGTTGTTTTATGTGTTTTTTGTGCCTAGTTTCAAACTGTAACTCTTGTGACAAAAATTTCCAGAATTTGATGACGTAATGCAAGTGAAATGAAGGTTAAATGATGACCTATATCACACTTTTTGAAATGCAATTTTGACTCAATTTTTGAATATGAATGATGATAAGTACACTAATATGCAAACTCTATGCAAAATCAATGTAATATGCATGTAAATTTTTGAATTTTTTAGATTTAAGCAATGCAGGAATGCAAATTTAAACCCCTATATGCAATGAAAACTAATCCAATTTTAAAGAACCCTAAATGTAATGCAACTAGTGAAAACTATTGCAAAACTAAGATCTAGGGTTTAAATGCACTCCAAATCAGAAGTTAGAATGGTCAAAATTTGGGTTCACCAAAATGAAACATAGAAAAAGGGATTCACCATCAATAGGGTATCAATGATAAAACTAATTTTCACTAGGCATGTTTTTCATTCAATTATGTGTGCAATATGATACAACTAAGGTGTAGAAATTAAACCTAACTATTATAATAAAAAAAAGGTAGGTTTTAAGAGGATCAAATGATGTGTAACTTTCTAGGAAAGTGTTGTTTTAGGGCTCATTGAGGACCTGTTAGGGTTTTTGGAAAGTGCTTTCTGGGTTTTGTTCCTCTCACTCTACAGCTCCAGATCCCAAATGTTCACTGCTTTAGGGCTCATTGAGGACTCATTCACCTTTAGTGGAAAATGGGTCCCTGTTAGGGTTTCTAAAAACTAAATTTTTGGTTTTGGACTTTAATGTCCACACTTATAGATCCTCAATGCTCAACTCGCAAAAGTATGAAATAAATTTTGTAGAGCTCTTTCCGTGATCTTCCAATGTAGATGAAAAATTTACAACTTGACAACTTTGACAATTTTTCTTCAATCTTGTTCTCCACTTGATCTTCAACCTAAAAAATATGCATACATCTAAGAGGAGAAAACTTTTTGATTGTTAGGGAATATGGGTTTTCCTTGGTCAAACCCCATTTAGGTAATTAAACCTTATGATGAAACAATGAAAGAAGGACATGAAACATGAACATGAAATAATGATACCTTGGATGATATCTTGGAATGTAAATCTGCAAACTAACATGAAGTGGCCATGAAGAATGTAGATCTTGATCTTGAATTGGATGCAAAACAATGCTTGCAAATGGATCTTCAATACTACATTAACACACTTAGTTCAACAACATGTTTGATGCACTTTTCCTTTGACATGATGGTATGATCTTGAATTGCTGCAATAAAACCTTGATAATCTGTGTATACGTCTAAAAATGGTCATGGTTAAGCTTGTTAATTAATTAAATATGATTTATTTAATTAATTCTCTTGAAGTCATCTACATATAAATAAATTTAATTATTTATTTATATTGTTCTTTTTCTAATTCTTCTACCTTAATTAAATAAATAATTTTATTTAATTACTACCATTTCCATCTTCCGCTTGATTAAATTAAATAAATTTTCATAATTTATTTATATTTGATTATCATTCTATTCTAAAGTTTAAATATTTTTGAATATTTGAATAATGGAATATTCTCCATCCCATAATCAATTTAAATATTAAATATTTTATTGAATATTTCCTCACCCTAATTTTATTTTCTAAAACGTAATTAAATATGAGTTATTTAATTATGAGGGTTTCCATTTGCATCTCCACTTCCAAATTAAATAAATTTAATTTATTTAATTTCTAACTCCTGCTAACTCACCCTTCCAAATTCTCATCTCATCTTTTGAAATGGAAGTTTCCCTTTGAAACTCAATGACGAAAATTGAAAGAAAAGGGAAACCTTCCATATTCTCTTCCACTTTCAAAGATCTCCCGCCATCCGTTCGAACAAGCTTAATCCGGACCGTCGATCGATTCAGCCAATCAAATCCATTCAAAAACTCTATAAATTCCGGCGCAAATCCAAGCCTTGGTTAATCATCCGCATGTACACTTCCTATACTCACGCACACACACTTTTGCACACCTACGCATATCTATGTTCATACAGGCAATCAACTTATGCATTCATATCAGTTTCAATATCACAACAATCTTCTCATTTTAGCATAGTTTGCATTTTAAATCTCGTTCTTTAGCTGTCATTTTGTTGAGCATTGGTTTGCTGATCTGAGAGCAATATTGATGCAACAAAACGCTGAAGTTAGAGGAAGATAAAACGATTTCGGGAAAGCTGCGATAACGGTTTTCATATTCTGTTTCTTTTCAGCTTTCTTGATTTAATGTTTTATTAATATGTGTTTGATTTTCATTTAAAATTTGATCCAATATTTCACTCACACATAAAATGGTGCCCACTATGGGGCTCGAACCCACGAATTTAAAATTTTCTGCAAGTTTCATTTGACAGTTTCCGCGTTCTGGAATCAGCTTTTCGGGAAAAATTTGGCGTTTAGGCGCATTCAAAATTTTCTAACGCACATACGGGGATTTTAACTTTTTATTTTGCAGGATTTTGGAGCGCATACTGTGACTGTTTAGGCACATCCCGTAACTGTTTAGGTGCATCCCGTAACTATTTAGGCGCATCCCGTAACTATTTAGGCGCATCTCGTGACTGTTTATGCGTATATAGAATCTTTCTTTCGGCATACACAGTAACTATTTTTAAAGAATTTAAATCTTTCTTGCAGCGCATTTAGTTTCTATTTAGGCGCATATAGCATCTGTTTTGGTGCATATAGTGACTGTTTAGGCGCATATAGTTTTTGTTCCGACGCATTTACCCTCTGTTCCGGCGCATATATCTTTGGGCGCATATAGCTTCTGTTCGGGCACATATAAACTGTAACAAAAACACATAATTCTGAGTCTGACGCCTTCTGCAGACAAAATTCTTTTTCTTTTTCTGAATTTTAAAATGAAGCAATCCTAGGGTAGTCACATCTGGATTAAAATGAAGCAATCTAGGATAGTCACCAAACAATGATCTTGCAGTTAAAATTGAACAATCTATTTTTGGTGAAGCAATATCTTCACTTAGGTTAGATCATTGTGATGTGGAACTTAAAAAGAACATCTGCTTGCTTTGAATGTGGCAATAGGTCTATGCTCTCCCCTTAACTGGGTGATCAGAATACTAGACTTTCCTTTTTAGTTTTCATGCAATTTTATTGTTTCAATTACATCCTTTAGAGAGCCTACCATAGTGGGAAAAAGTACTCACCCTACGGGAACGACTCAAGTGGGTTCAAGCCAAAGCCAAGCTATTCTGCCCCACTATAAAATTTAAAGCAGATTTGGGGAAACCCTATTTTGCCGGTAGTGTGCAAGATAACCATCCCCAAAAACTTTGTTCTAAAGGTTGGGAGGTCTCCTGAGGGAGTTTATTATTGCCGCACTGAACATAAATCCTTACTACGAACCTAGTGTAGTGGCCAGCCGAGTCAGTTTCCAAACATTCTAATAATCACAGTGCAAGGGGAGGGAAGAATCTGCCCCCAAGATACTCACCATATAACTGCCAAGGACCATTTGCTCAGGGGATCCGGTATCCACTTCCGTAACTTTGAGTACGCGCCTGGAAACGACAAAAACACAGGCGCCCCTTCAGGGGTGACACGGCTGTGTGAGTTGACGCAGTTCTAAGATGTGGGTTGTTGATTACTAGAATGACCTACTTGAGCATTTAAGCGTGAGTCTGTCTGAAATTGTCTTTCATGTGCAAAACCCGTGAAAACATTTTATGAAAAACATTTTCTTGATCAAACACTTCTTGTTAGTACAGGGCTTTAAGAACAACTGTTTTCAAAAATGTTTGTTGTGTCTTCCATTACAATAATTCAGATAAAGAGATCATCCAAAAAGAACATGAAGAACAACAGCTGAAAGCCACTTAAGAGTTTTTCATACCATTGGTTCAACAAAATTCTCAATAATATTCCCATGCTTAGAGATTGGAAGTCAACAAAGTTTCCCAAGAAATCATTATCTAAAAGAATCAGAAAACCCAAGAAACCATTAGGATACAAGAAAACACTGCAAAAGAGAAAATTCTTGTACAAAAGTCGACAAGTCTTGCTTCACTATCAAGGATTTCTTCACATATATCAGGATTTTGTTAGAGGATTCACTAATGAATATGTGGTAGATCCTTTAGATTCTCGAGCTCATTATCAAAGATTAGCTCTATCATAACAACATAATCATAACCAAACTCTTGAGTTTGACAACATACCCCAACCTTCTATAGAATATCCTTCACACCCCAACCATATTCTTCAAAGATCTTGAGAGAATTTTTTTAAAAACGAAGATCAAAATCTTTTAGAGTGCAACTTTCAAAACAACTTTCTAATTTTTGGTTCAACTTCCCCAACAGGATTCTAAAATCCTTCATCATTTGGAAGCCACAATTAATAATTTAGGAGCATCCTTGATCTTATCATAAGATCCTGCATCTTATCAGATCATCATCATCTCACTTGTCAGAAATCATGATCTAAGTCTAGAGGAAATTTTCAAATTCATATGCCTATCTCCACAAGATCTCAACACAATAAACTGAAGGATACAATCCAAAAAGAAAGTCATATTCAAAACACTCAAGAAGAAGGAGAAAGCAGTAATCCGCTTTTCAGCATAAATCAAAATCCGCTTTTCAACAACAACATGGACAATAGAGAAGAAAATCCTTTTCATAATTACAGAGATAAAAACCAGGTGGATAGTGATGAGGAACAAGATGAGGAACATCTTAGAGAGGCTGAGCAAGATCCAAAATTCCATAAAGCCATTGAAAGATCTTGCAGCGAGATAAGGAAAATGTTACCCCAAGCTATCTAGCCGAACAAGGGGCTAAGTGCCTCCACGACTTTGACACTGAAAACTTGAAAAATAAACCTGAAGAGACACCCCTTTCTGATCTTAGTGCTTTGACCCAACAAATCAAGGCACTTCAAGGACAAGTTAAAGAATTACAAGGGGGAACAACCACAAATAAATACACTCTTGAGGACATTTGTCCTTATCCTTTCGATAGAAGTCTTAACATGATTCCTTTTCCCAAGCATTGTGAAATGCCAAAATTTGATCGCTATAATGGGAAAACGGATCCAATTGATCACGTTAGAGACTTCAGGAATATGACATTAGAGTTTGCTCACGAAGATACTTACTTGATGCGACTGTTTCCTTGGAGTCTTGGAGTATACTCTATGGAATGGTTATCTAAGATCACACCTCTTGTCAGGAAATTTGAAGAATTGATCAACCTATTCATATCACAATATACCTACAACATACAACATCAGATCACCATGATAGATCTTTGCAAGGTTGCATAGAAACCTAATGAATCTTTCATTACATTTCTTCAGAGATGGAGAAGAATGTTTGCTAGATATCCACGTCTTGTTCCTGAAAAGGATAAGATGGTTACTTTTATCAACAGTTTAAATTCAGAAATGAGCTATCACTTGAACTTACATTGTCCTCCTTCTTTTGAGAAAATGATTGAAGATGCCATAACCATCGAAAATGCTTTGGTCAAAAGAGGAATAATCAAACATGACAAAGAAAATCCTAGCTCATCTAACCATCACAATAATTAGGACAAGTCCAAATTCTAGACCCGTAACAAAAATATGGTGAATGATGGTGTTGTTGATGTGAATCATGCCTCGACCAAACCATTTGTCCTTAGTACTCCAAACAGTCGCAACAACAATGTCAAATCGATTGCAAATCACGGAAATAATCCTCCTCCTCTGAGGAACAATACAAATCAAAACTCTACTCCCCATCAAGGGAATTCTAACAACCAGGGTTACCGAGGAACCAATAACAATCACAATTCCTTAGGGAACACCTCGAATTCAAATCTGCAAAGATTTTCATTCTTCTCGAATAGAAGAACTTTCACTTCATTGGGACAATCTTTAGAATTAGCATTCAAAGAGTTGATGGCCAAAAATGTCATTACTTTGCCGCCTCAACAAAATTATGAACCCAATGTAAAGCCTCCATCATGGAATGAGGCATACTATTGTGATTATCATCGATGTAAAGGTCATCGCACAAACAACTGCCAAGCCTTGAAGAATTCCATTCAAGACTTAATTGACAATGAAATCATTACAGTAGAAGGAAATCAACAAACCAACACAGACCACCAAGCATTTCATAATCCATTGCCCAATTATCAAAAGGGTGAGTCTTCTAAAAAAAATGTGAATCATATCAATGATGATCATATAATCAATCATCTCTACTTAGACGATGAGCGGGTAAATGTCATTAAAGTCAACAAGAAGGTGGAATATAGAGAAGTCAACGCAACAACAAGAGTGCAAGCTAAAGTTTTTTTAAAAGGCGCCTCTTCAAAATCCATTGAACCGCCACCTTAACATCAATATGATTTGGTCAACCAACTTTAGAAAACCCCCGCTCAAATTTCTATTCTGGAACTATTGAAGATTTCCCCAGCCCATAAGGAAATTCTTGAAAAATCCCTCGTTGAAACTAATGTATCCACTAACTTGGACGTGAATCAATTTCAAGCCATGGTAGGACACTTTTCCTCACCGACTTACCTTTCATTCTCTGAAAAAGATGACGTTTCCATAACTCATCCCCATAACTCATCATTGTACTTAGAAGTCATGATTCACAAGTTTCGTATCAGACGAGTTCTAATAGATGGAGGTGCTGGTTTGAACATCTGTACCATGAAGTTGGTTAAAGCCTTAGGATTTTCTAAGGACTCCATTGATTTCAAAAGAAAGATTACCATAAAAGCTTATGATGATGAAGAAAGAACATCCAAAGGTCTAATCATGCTGCCAATCAAAGTGGGCCCTGTTATAAAGAATACTTTCTGTCAAGTACTGGACTGTGATCTTGCATATAACATCTTGTTGGGTCATCCTTGGATCCATGAAATGCAAGCTGTCCCATCAACCTATCA
>VDFB02121960.1:0-21927 GCA_007258455.2 Sequoia sempervirens
AGCCCTAAACAAGATTTGCCCTAAAAACCGCCATAATGGAGAGTGGGGCAATAAATGAACAATTAATGGCCACCATCTTCTAGAAGATTCCATTTGTAGACGCGTTCACACTGTTCTCGATCTTCTTCTTGACATTGTTCTTCAACTTCGTTCGAGTTTACATTCCTTTTCTCCATCTTAAGCTTTGAAAATCTTTCTTCAACACTTAGCCATTTTCTCACAATTTTCTTCCTTCGAAGTGGAAATATCATCTTGGATCACTTAAATCATCAACGCTTGGCCTCGACGTTCCTCCTGCAAAACAAGCAAGGAGAAGGGTGTCAGAACATTTCATAATATAAATTCAACTTACTTACCAAGATTCTCACGTTCATCGCCCCCGCTAGCCAACTTCGTGTTCAAGTTCATGCCTTAGACAAACTTCATCTTTGAGAAATTCATTTCACTACCTGGGGCTCTGATACTCAATTTCGTTCAACTCTGGCTCTGGAAGACTATCTTCACGAAGGATTTAAGCAAATTCACCTAGGCAGTTCATTTCAAATTCATTGTCTGGAGGATTTTACCTTGAGAACACATTTTCTTCACACTTGCCTTAGAAAATTTTAAAATTTCCCTTAGGAAAATTCATCAACCTGGTGCCCATCAAAAATCTTCACCTCAGAATCCTCAACAAGCTGTGGAAGACCTTAAAATCAACTCCTCATCGATAAACTTCGATACCCAGAAGAAAATTTCCTTCAGAACGCGACGAACTCATGGGTGCACAACGAACGGGTTCATTTTATTTTTCTTGAATTTTGAACCTTAGAAAAAATAATTTTCCTGTGAAATTTAAATCCGTTATCCACATATGTGAAAATCTTGTTGCTCTGACTTGAAAATTTTAATTCATCCTGCAATGTTGGCACCTTCTGACTTCATCACTGGCAACTCCACTCGGACTTCAGGAAAACTCACCATCTCACCAGACTTAGGCGTTTCTTTAAGGGAGAAAATACTTCACGCCTTAGAAATTTTATTTTTTTTGAATCACTTGGCATTTTTTTGAAAAATTTTCCCTTAGAAAATTTTCATTTATCTATCATCTTGCCTGTGGTGAGGAATTCTTTATCAACTCACTTAAAAAAATTTCTCTTTTAAATGCCTTGGGCGCATTTTATATCTCATGAGGGATATATTTCTTTTTTAAATTCCAACGCCCTCACTTGTCAACTCCTATTCACCTTACCTCAGGCGCATTTCACACTTGCAAGAAGACTTAGCTTCCAACGCCTTAGTAATTTTTTATTTCACCACCACACTTACTCTTTACTTGGCGCATATCTCATAGGCAAGAGAATGGGCGCATATTGCATGTAGAGGAGGATAAAACTTCGAATGCCACCTTTGACTCTTCTTTGACTCCTCTTCTTACTTCCTAGCATGGGCGCATTTCATATGTGCTGAAGGATAAACTTCCAACGCCCAACATGTGACCTTTGAGCTCCCTTATTTTGTCCTTACATGCCCTCATTTGGGCGCACTTGAGCATAGGAGGAGGATAAAGTTTCCAACGCCCCTTTGACCTTGTTGACTCCTTCCTTAGCTTGAGCGCATTTCTCATGTTGAGGTGGATGAAGCTTGATACATGGGCGCATATGACATGGTGTGAAGGATGGGCGCATTTTGCCTATAGTGAAGGATGAAACTCCTTTGACTCTTTGACTTTTTCTCTCCTTGGGCGCATTTTGCCAGTGGAGGTGGATTTTTATACTTAGAATTTTTTTTATGCTTGAACATCTTTGCCTTGAGGGCGCATTTCACCATGTGTGAAGGACGAGATGCTTGCCTTAGAATTTTTTTGTGCTTCAACTCCACCAACTTGGGCGCATTTTACATGGGGAGGATGGAGTTCCAGACTTAGAATTTTTTCCTCATTTTCGCCAGTATTAAATGCCCTGCTATTTATAGTAAGCCCTCTGATTTTGCATCTTTGAAGCTCGGAACGACTTGAAATTTTAAACATAGCATCCTCATGATCTTGTTGTCCTGTCGACACTGCCATTTTTAGTCACCCTGCTATTTTTAGCCCATTTTTGGAGGTGGTTTACTATAAATAGTAACTGCTTGCTTCTGATAGCTCCACTGTTCCGATTGACTTGAAATTTTAATGGCGGCTCCTCACCCGCGTGACCTATCTCAATGCGACATCAGCGCATGCACTTGACTTGCTATTTTTAGCCTGTTTCCAAATTGACTTACTATAAATAGTAACTGCTCCGTTTGATTTGAAATTTTACCAGCAGATAGCCTGAAGGATGCTGATCGTGGTGGTTTACACCGGTTTTCGAAAATTCGGCTTTTTGTGCCTCTTTTGGGTCGAGCTGGAAACCCTAATTAAGCTCTGCATCGTATCAAATGATATGCATTTCTCTTACGTTTTTGTGAAAGCGCGCGATAAACCGATGATTACGAAGCTGGCTGGGAAGCGGTGCCGGAAGGACACTACACAACAAAATAGCAAGTTCCTTCTTGAGTGAATTATCTTTTGTTGCATGTCTCACACCATCAGCGAAGCTCGAGAAAAAACCCATCGAGGGAATCATGTCAGGCATGCAAAAGAAACCGACATGCAAACCTAAAATAGCCTGAGATTACGAAGTGGTGGGCCACCGTTTTGCATGTTACTCATCACGGCGTGAGTCTCGAGAAAACCGAAGGAATATGCCAACATGCAGAAAAACTTTGCATCACGAACCACTGAAATTTGTCTTGGGAAGCATTTGCTAAAAATAGTGATAAGTTCATTTGTTTTACATCAAATTTTGCATCTGGCGACGATCTTTCACGAATCTTGCCGTCAGCGGTATCGAGATCTCAAAAATCTTGTGAATTGCACCGTAATTTCACTTACTAAAATAGTAAGTACCCTCACGTACGATGAAAATTTCGAGCTTTGTTGGAAGCACCGCGACTAATAGCATTAGTCTCAATTTTCAATTTATTCACCTTACTTGACCTCGGTTACGACCCGAGAGGAAAGCGATGAAGAGCCTAATTTTGATTTCGGTCGATTTCTGCATAAACTCAGCGGCAGGCGCCAACCTGAAGTGAGATGACGAGAGAGGAACAACAACAAAACAAAACAACACCAAACCAAAAGCAAAGCCAAAATTAGGGGGTCCCCATTTGCAATGATAGGCGGCGATGTGTGAAAAAGGTCACAACAGACCCTCGACCATATGCTCGCCATCCGCCGGTGCCATTCTTGGTTAGGGTTACTTATGTTCATCATGCATTGATCCTCTGACCATATGCTCGTCTGCCCAGGCACATTCTTGGTTAGAGTTCCCTTTCAGTTTGCATCTGCATTAGATCCTCTGACCAATGCTCCACTTGCCCACATAGGATCACGAATTGTACGATACGGTTAGAGTTGGCTCAACATCGTTTTGGTTTAGAGCTAATATACTTGGTGTGTGTTGATTATATGGTGCATTTGAAAATCAAAAAAAATTGGTCTAGTTCTTCCTGATTGGTATCAAAGCCATGATTACGCCAGCTTTGTGCCCTCGGTGATTCGGTTGTCGGATAGTGTGATGATTCTGGATACTTCAGTCGGGCTAGAAGACGGACAGTTTCTGCCAGTGCCAGAAGCATATACCTTTTCAGAAGCTTTGAGAGAAATAGGAGTAATAGCTACTGGTAAAACAATTGAGAACATGGCAGAAAGTCATAAGCAGGCCATGGATGAGAAAGATGAAAGGATGGAAAAGAAATTTGATGGGATGATTGAGATGATGTCCCAGTTACTTGCTCGAATGGACCAGCAAACTCCTCAGAATCATACTCCTAATCAAAACCATGCTACAGGAGAAAACAGTGGAGTCAATGGGAACAATGGTAATGGGGGAAGTAGAACTATTGGTCAGCATGAGGCCACCTCTAGAGGATCAACCTCTAGGCCCCTCTTTCCTACATTCACTCAGAGGGAGGAACTGCAAGTTGAAGCTGCCATTCCTTTTGCAGATGATGCCAGGCAAGCTTACTTGGAGTATGCCACCTTACCCCTTGATCTTAGAGACCAATGGTCCTTTGATCAATTCTTGAACCAAAGGAACAGAAGAAACAGAGGAAGATTTGATAACCGTGCTCATATGGCTCCTAGAACCGATTATCAATAAGCCCTTGGAAAGGTATCGTTGGCTCACTTTGATGGAAGTGATAAGTGTTCAGCAAGATCGTGGGTTCAGAAGTTAGACAACTACCTTTCACTTCGCCCCATTCCAGAAGAAGATGCCATCAAGTTTGCAACACTTCATTTGGAGGGAGCTGCCCATGAGTGGTGGTACCATGGTTTGGTCACACTTGGCCATAACCTTATTCGAACCTACGAAGAATTCACCAATAAACTGATTGATAGGTTCGACACTAAGGATCCTGAAGTGAAATTTCGTGAGCTTGCACAATTGAAGCAGCATGGTTCCTTGGATTTTTACATAGCTGATTTCCAAAGGCTTTCAGTAATGGTGCCTAACATCACTGAAAGAAGGTTGGTTGTTTTGTTTTCGGAAGGGTTGGTTGAACCTTTGAAAGGGTGGGTTAAAGCTTTTGATCCACCAAGTCTTGAAGAAGCAATCGAGAAGTCTTGAAGTATGGAGTTATCAGCCCCTAGGCCTAAATTTCTACCTAAGCCCTTTGGCCACAAGAAGGATAAGAGACATTTTTCAAATCAGCACAAGAAGTTTCCACCCAAGTTGACTGAAGAGCAACGTGAACAGCTCAGAAAGGAGGGCAAGTGTTATACATGTTTAGAGCCTTCGACCAAGGGTCATAGATGTCCTGGAAGAGGGCGTTATAATCAAATGGGGACCTATTCTGATTATGGATCAGAATCTGATGTAATACAGTCGGTAGATCTTATTTGGGGACGAAGAAGAGCGAAGGGTAGATCATGAGCAAGGAGTTGGAGGCCCTATTGCCCAATTTTCTAGTTTCCAAAAGAACAAATCTTTCAAGGTTCATGGTGGGATTGGAGGTCACTATATTGTTGCCTTAATTGATACCGGGGCAACACATAACTTCATTGACGAAGGTGTGGTTGCAAAGAGAGGTCTCAGGTAAAAGATTTGAAGGCTTCAAAGTCGCGCCAGGTAGATGGGTTTCACATATTTCACCGCGATCAAAGTTTCCTAACATATGTCCTTGCGATTATGGCAACTATGAAGTCAAAAGCGGCACCTATGTAGTTATTGGTGACCTGAATGTTAGCAGCGTGGTTGCACTCATGGTGAAATCTCTCTCAATTTACAAACAATGGAGCTCAAGTTCCAATCTGATGGAAAGAAGGTGGTGTTAAGAGGAATGTCCAATGGTGGTCCTCGGATTGTGTCATTCAAAAGAATGGAGAGGTTGATTCGGCATGATCAAGTTGAGTGGGCTGTGGAATGCATGGTCCTTCTAGCTAGTCCAGCTGAGACAAAGAGGGACTATCCTCCAGATATTCAGTCTATACTTACCAAGAGGAGTAAGGTGTTTGCTGATTTACCTCCTTGGCCGCCTCCTAAAAGAGGAGCTGAGCATGTCATTGAACTCAAGGAAGGGGCCAAACTAGTCATTACAACACCGTATCGGAATCCTAAGAAGTAGAAGGATGCGATTGAGAAAAACATAAAAGAACTCTTGGAGATGGGCTTCATTCGTCCTAGCAAGAGTCCCTTCGCTTCAACTGTAGTTCTTGTGAACAAGGATGGCACCATCCACATGTGTGTGGATTATCGTGCCTTGAATCAAAGCACAATCAAAAATCGGTACCCCATTCCTCGAATAGATGAGCTCATTGACGAGCCACATGGTGCCAAGTTCTTTTCCAAAATTGATTTGAGATCGGGTTACTATCAAATTCGGATGAAAGGTTCAGATGTTGAGAAGACGGCATTCAGATGCCACTATGGTCATTTTGAGTTCCTAGTCATGCCTTTTGGGTTGACTAATGCTCCAGCCACCTTCCAATCTTGTATGAACAGAGTTTTCCAGAAACAGTTGAGGAAATTTGTGTTGATCTTCTTTGATGATATTCTCATCTTCAGCAAGACGTGGGAAGAACATCTCAAGCACTTGGAGGAAGAGCTTAGCATTCTTGAATCAGAAAGTTTGTTTGCCAAAGAGTCCAAATGTGAATTTGGAATGAAAGAGCTGCTCTACCTTGGTCACATAATCAGCGCTGATGGAGTGAAGGTTGATCCTAAAAAGATCAAGGCAATAGTTGATTGGCCACCTCCAGAGAACTTGACTCATTTGAAGGGGTTCTTGGGTCTTTGTGGCTTCTACAAAAGATTTGTGAAGGGCTACTCTCAAAGTGTTGCTCCTCTTACTGACCTCACTAAAAAGGGGGCTTTCATGTGGTCAGAAAAGGCTAAAAGTGTGTTTGATAAGTTCAAGAAAATCATGAGTTCTTGTCCAGTATTGGCCATACCAGATTTCTCCAAACCTTTCGAGTTACAGTGTGATGCATCAGGAGAAGGTGTTGGGGCTGTTTTGATGCAAGACAAGCATCCCATTGTGTTTGAAAGTAGAAAACTAAGGGGCGTTGAAAGGGCCTATTCCATCTATGACAAGGAAATGCTTGCAATCATGCATGCATTAGCAAAGTTTAGACAGTATCTGGTGGGGAGCAAGTTTGTGGTCAAGACCGATCACAACAGTCTCAAGCACTTCATGCATCAGAAGGACTTGAATGAAAGACAACAAAAGTGGGTGAGTAAGCTTCAAGCTTACGATTTTGACATTGAGTATGTCAAAGGGAAAAATAACGTTGTGGCTGATGCTCTATCTAGGAGACCTCATTTGAGCTCATTGTGTGAGCTTATTGCTGATTGGAAGGAGATGTTGCTTGCTGATTATGCCAAAAATCAGTTTGCAACCAGCATCATTGAAGGTACTTTTCATGATGAAAGGTACAAGGTAATTGATGGTTTGATACATTACAAGGGAAGAATCTTTTTGGTGGCTGATTCCAAACTTAAGAAGAAGATTTTGATGACCTTCCATGACATTCCACTTGCTGGTCATCAAGGATATTTCAAGACATATAGGCAGATTCGAGAGAGGTTCTCTTGGAAGGGGTTGAAAGAGGAAGTTCAGCGTTACATCAAGGAGTGTAGCACTTGTCAAATGAGCAAAAATGAGCACTTTCTTCTGTGGTCTCACGCATTTTCCATTCCAAATCAAAATGGGAAAGCATTTTAGATGGATTTCATGCTTGGAGGATTACTAGAGCTCCAAAGCCAAGATTATCTATATTGTAGTGGATAGATTAACAAAATTTGCGCATTTCTTTGCAATTACCAGCTCTTTTTCAGCAGCTCAAGTTGCAGATCTGTTTTTTCATGAGGTGTTTAGATTGCATAGGTTGCCAAAAAACATTGTGAGTTATAGGGACAGCAAGTTCCTAAGCACCTTTAGCAGAAAGTGCTAAAGATGATAGTGATACGGTACTTTCTGAGCCACCTAACTATCCACCTTCAAGCAGATAGTCAAGCCCGAGATAGTGAACAAGTGGTTGTGGAGGCTATCTTAGAATTATGTCACCGGGGCAGTAAGAAACATGGGTCAAAATGAAATCCACATTAGAGTATTGCTACAATTCATCCTTTCACATATCAATAAGGATGTCCCCATTCATGGCTCTTTATGGTTATGAGGCCCCTAGCTTTGCTGATTTGGTGTTTGGTGATAGCAAAGCCCCTCAAGCCAAGGATTGGTTGCAGCAAAGTCAAGATATCTTGAAGTCTTTGAAGAACAACCTTCAAATAGCACAAAATCAGCAGAAGATGTACGCTGATCAGCAGCGTGTTGAGCATTCATTTGAGGTTGGTGATATGGTTTATCTTCGACTTCAGCCTTACAGACAGTCTACACTCAAGAAGAGTGGAGTTGAGAAGCTAAAACCTCGCTTCTATGGGCCATTCAAAGTCATCAGAAAGGTTGGAGCAATGGCTTATGAGTTGGAACTACCATCGAGTAGTAAGGTTCACAATGTTTTCCATGTGTCTCGCCTCAAGAAGGCACTTGGACACAATGTTACTTCATACGATTGCCTCCTTAAGATGAGAAGTGATTGACTGATTCCATAGAGGTAAGTATTAATTCGAGGCGTTCTTTGAGGAGGAAAACAATCATAGAGTACTTGAGTGAAGTGGAAGAATTTTACCTTGGAGGATGCTACTTGGAGAAGTGAGGAGATTCTACGGCATCAGTTCTGGGAGTTGCTTGACAATCTTAGGGAGAAGCCGGTATGGCCACTAAATATGATTGTTTCAGTTGACCGTTGCTTCAGGGAGGGTGTGGCTTCTTTCGGATAGTGAAGTGGGGTTTCCACCTAATAATTTTGAGAGGTTATTTAGCAGAAGTTTGGAAATCGGATTGCGGATTCTTTCTGGGTTTTCAGAGAGCTTCGCGGTGGTATGGTCAGTTTGGCGTTTCGAGCAACTTCATGAATTTACTATTTTTAGTAAATTCTATTTTTGGCAGTGGACAAGTTGGGTTTAGTTCAGTTGGTCTTCTTCTTCAGATGGTTCAGTTGGCATTATTGTTTTTGGCCCTTGGGTGCATTTTTATGGAGAGATAAGTATTTTCACATTATAATATTATATTTTAATATTATAACACCCCCTTGCCTAGCATTACAACTTTATGTTGTTTTTAAAAAAGGGACTTATTGGGTCAATGCTTCATTGTGAGATAAATTATATTTTGAAGTCAGATTATGGGGTTAACTGAAATGGACGCCTACTTGAGGAGAGATTGTTTTTTATAAAGGTGAAATATTTTATTAAAGGGAAAAGGACGCCACCTTTTGGAGGGAAAGTGTTGAATTCAAAATTAGGGTTTGGGGCGCCCTTCTTGAAGCTTCTAGAAGGCTCTCTTCATGTCTTTATATTCTGGCCTCAGCTCTTCATTTGGGATCTTTTTTCTACCATACTGTTATGTTGTTGGAATGTCTTCAGGCAAGCTTCGAGGAAAGTATACCTCCTAGCACATGGCTCATCTTCTTGCTTGAAATACAGCAGCTAGTTGAGAGTTGATTGTAGAAGAGTGAACTTTGTTGTGAGACTTTGCATTGTAGTGGTTTCCTTGCTTTGTTAAATTAGTTAAAGGCATGTTAGTGAAGTTTTCTGATTGTGAGTTTCCTTCATATATTCCAAAATAAAAATAATTTCATTTTGGGTATTGCATATTTTTCCTTCTTGGATAGGGGCGACCCTTTGTGTGTGTTTGCAGATTTTTTTATGGAGAAATGGAATTTATTTAAGCAAATCGCCCTTCTTAGAGCCATGCCTTCTATCAGCAATTGAGATTTGAGCAAAGGAAAAAGATAACAGCTTTGAGTGTGACGTATTTTCCTTGGGATTGAGTCGCCATCATCTTTAGAGTCTTGTGCATTTTATCTCATGCATTTTGGATGTGTTTTGAGTGAGTTGTGAGCTGATTAGTGAAGTCTAGGGTTGCTGGTCTGTTATTACAGTCTTAGAAGAATGCAAATTTGTGTGAAATCTGAGTCCAGATAGGCTTATGGAGTATTGAGGAAGTCTGATTTATCTTGCAGCATTGAGGAATTTGAATCATTGAGCTTTGAATAATATTCTATCATATTGTAAGCTGGTTAGTAGTACTAACAACACTTCTCCTCTTTATCTCTCATTTTCTCTATTGTATTTCCCACTGAATAAGTGGAAGAGGCTGGCTTGCCGCCTATTTACTTTCAGTTAGTAGTTTAGAGACCCTCTGACCATATGCTCGCCATCACTCGGTGCCATTGTTGGTTAGGGTTATTTCTGTTCATCATGCATTGATCCTCTGACCATATGCTCGTCTGCACAGGCGCATTCTTGGTTAGAGTTCCCTTTCAGTTTGCATCTACATTAGATCCTCTGACCAATGCTCACACCTTGCCCACATCGGGATCCTGGTGTACATTCTGGTTAGATTTGCTTCAGCATCGTTTTGGTTTAGAGCTAACCTTAACGGGTGCGTGTTGATTGTAATTGCATTTGAAAAATCAAAAAAAAAATTGGTCCGGTTCTTTTCATTTCTCCCCTACATCATGAGTAACAAGTCTGATTTCTTTACTCCTTGCAGCTGTAATGGAACTATGAACAACTACCAAACTGTGTTTGGACAACATCTTGATGTCAAGGACGTTGATAACATCTTGATTCAACAATTCCCAAGTGGAGACTTCATTCTCAAACCCTCTTATGCATTCACTAACAAGCAGCCTTGGAAGATTATTAATCACAATTTGTGTCACATCTTCATAGAGTAATATCAAAGCATCCTTAGACTGGAGTTCATACTTGACCTCATGCTTGGTCACTTCACTACATGACTCATTTTTCAAAACAAAGAGAGGATTGTCATAAGTTGTTTCTGCACCCACTTCAAAGAGAGGATTGTCAAAAACTTGGAAGTCATTCTTTTCATTTTGCTGATCCAAATCCGCACATGCAACTTCTGATTTCCTTGTGACGCTTTCTAGATCAAAATCCTGTTGAATACAATCAAGTTCTTCCATTACTTGCTTGATTTCTTCAGCTCTTTGTCCTCTTTCTTGCTCCTTGGAAAGTTTGAAATCAACAAATTGATCTTCTACCTCCATTAATGCTACTTGAGTTTCTTCTAACATAGCCTTTGTTGATTCAAGCTCATGAGTAAGCTCATCAACCTCTCTCTCTCTACCTTGGGAAGCACAAATGGTCTTCTTTGCAACTTCAATGGCATGATCACAATCTTCAATCAAGTGCATGTACTCGGACTTCAAGGTCACCAAAGAATCTCTGATAAGTTGCAAATTGGGAAGAGCAACTTCATCCTTTGCTTCTCTTCGTCTCTCTTCCAACTGAGCCTCCCAAATGAGTCCTTCAATCAAACTATGTGTGCAATCAAATCTTGATAGAGCTCGCACTTCATCTTCAAAGGACACATTGAATTGACCTTTCCCTTCATGAAAATGTGAAGATGGCGAATGACTACTAGGCTGCAACTGAAAATCAGAACTTAGTTTCTTGTCTTTGCTGCCTTCATTGCTGCTCCAACATTCTTGTTCTTCACCACCAACTAGCGGAGAATGCTCAATGACTCGGAAAGCATCATACCCCACTAAAACTTCAATCCGTTGCATGCAATCAGCTTCGTGCCTTGATAAATCAGATTTGTGTTTGGTAATTCCTACAAACCTTCCATCATCAAGAGTCGCATGGCCTTTAAGCTCTATTTCCTCCTCAATGTTACTCTGATCAAACTTGAAAGCAGCCCCAAACTTAAGCATATTAACACCATTGTTTGCTGATATAGAATCCTTACCAAGTTTCATTTCATCATTTGGATCAAAGGGAAATTCATCCCACACCAGTTTGTCATCACTAGGTGCCTTCACACCGGGATCCCAAGTGGTAAGAGGCTGATTGTTTTGATCACAAGAAAAGTGTTCTTTGTGCATCTTTTGGAGTGTTGACTCTTTGAATAGGTCAATTCTCAAATCACTGAAGCTAATATCTTCAAAAACATTTCTTCGCAATGGTTTGGTTTGCTGATCAAACCCAAGACCAACAATGTCACCACTGAAATGAAGTGAAGGATCTTGGATGCTTGCTGTTTTGAAAACTTCACCATCATTATCTTCTATGGAACCACCATGAGAAAGTATGTCGCTGATTTCTTCATGTGGAACTTCTTGGGAAGTTAGAACAGCAACAAGAGGAAAATCCTTCCTCATCAAATCTTCAATATGATCTTGCACAGACTCCTTAAAATCATCACCATAGTAGTGGTCATATTGTGGTTCTATGACATCACTAGCATTTTCTCCATCTTTCTCTCCTTCAACAAACTCATCCCACACAGCAATTCTACCCACATCTTCTGTGAAGCCCTTAGACTCAAAACCTTCATGGGGTGAATCCAAATTAGCATTCAAGACTGCTGCTATGTTCTGATCTTCATCACTTGCTTTCACATGCAAGTCTTGGGAAGTATTGTGGGGCTCTTCCACACATTCTTCAACTAGCAAAGTTTCATCAACTTGCTTGTTTGTGGGCTGCAAACCACAAATAGGCACTTCTGATTCTTCCTTCCTTGATCCTTCAACCAAGGTTTGTTCTACTTCCCTTTTAATCATTTTCTTGATGTGGTTGACCATATCCAACTTTCCGGGTTTCAATAACGCCACACAATTCAAATGGGAATCAAATGAAACATTGTTCCTATACTCAACCGACATGTTTTGATATTCTTCACGTAGTATGGCAGCCTCATGCTCACATTATCTTTTGTACTGTTCGGCATACTCAATGAAATCCCTTGCGGCCAAACTAACCTTTCCTTCCTCAAATGCCTTAGTCAAATCTGACTTCTCCCGATTCCTAGACCTCAAAAAATGCAACATCTTCAGAACTTCTGAAAACTGAACTGAACTCTGTTCTAACCTCTGGTGTAGAAACTGATTTCTCTGTCATTCAATTGTCAATTGAACCTTAATGGGCACAGGATGGCAGGATGCGTGGCTCTGATACCACTATAATGAACCAGACCAATTTTTTCCAATTTTTTCAATAACAATTACAATGCAACACGCACCCGTTAAGGTTAGCTCCAAAACCAAAATGATGCGGAAAGTAACTCTAACCAAGAATGTGCCTAGGAAAGGTGAGCATATGGTTAGAGGATCTTGTGCATGCAATACTAGAAGTAAACAATGCTGAAAGAACTCAACGCCAAGAATGTGCTTCCAAACCCAAGGTGGGCGAGGAGCTACCATATGGTGGAGGAACTAAAAGAGATGATGCAATGCTGAAAGTAACTCAAACACCAAGAATGTGCACTCAAACCCATAATGGATGAGGTGCTAACATATGGTGCTAAGGGTCTAATGCAATACAATGAAGACTGAACAGTGGCCAGTCCCTTCCACTAAGAGTGGGAAATTACAAAAGCTTAGCAAGTAAACAAGATAGCTGACAGTACTACTGTTCAACTTTACAACGATATAGAAATGCCTGCCAAGATCACTGAGTTAGAAGTATATCCATGTGCAACAATGTATATTGTCTCTTCAATGCTCAACAAGAACTCCTAGACTCAAACCCACTCCTCAAATAATGAACTCCTACAATCTGATATGACAAAAATATGACTGAAAATTCTCAGACCAGCAACCCTACAACTCACCAAAATGCTCATAAATCATTCCTCACTCACTCAAATGACTTCAAACTTGATGCAGAAGACTCTAAGGATGATGGCGCTGTTACCCAATTTTTCACCTATGGGCTCAATCAGGCAGGACAGATTATGTTTCAGATGTTCGAGAAGGCCAAGTGGGACATTTGCATCAAGGGTTAGTTCTTACATCTGTCACTGTTTTACAAGGAGGTCTATTGGAAAGCACGCCTCGAACAGTTCTGGCACAAAACTTATCAGAGAAAAAAGTCGGCAAGACCCTCCTGCTGTCTTGCCGACTAGTGGTGCGCTCTATTTGTTTGAATGCACTGGTCGCTAGGACATTCGGGTCGCCATGAATCTTTATGTATCTCTCCGCGTGGGATGTCTCACCGACAGTAGCTCACAGGTTGGTGTCGGGAAGATATTTTTGTTCGCTGAGATGTCTCGGCGACTAGAAGAGGGTCTCACAGATAACGAGTTCGCCGAAGGATTTTTCCTTCGGCATAATGTCTTGCCGAAGGCTGGGGGTCTCCCCGAAATGAAGTAAGCTCGGGCAGAATGGAGGATTTCGCTATGACGTCTCACCGACAAGTGGTAGTCTCGCCGAAGTGGGTTGGGTCTCGGCAAAGCAGGTTGGTTTTCGCCATGATGTCTCGCCGATCCGATGAAGTCTCATCGAAGCGGGATGCCTTCGGCGTATGTGTGGGGGCTTCGCTAGGAGGTCTTACTAATGGTGTGAGGTCTCGCCGAAATGAGGCGGCGTCAGCAAAGGAAGCAAGCTTCGCTAAAGGGTCTTGCCGAAGGATGAAGGTCTCCTCAACTCTAAAGGCTCTCAGCGCAGGAGTTGAGTTCGCTGAGATGTCTCAGCGATAAAAAACAGTCTTCCCGACTAAAATGAGCCTTCGCCAAAGGAGAGTGCCTTCGGCACGAGGTCTCACCAACTGCTTGTGGTCTTGCTGAAACAAAAGGGGCTCGATGTAATGAATGCGGTCGGTGTAATATGGTGGCTTCACTATAATGTCTTACCGACAAGTTGTGGTCCCGCCGATGGTGTAAACCTTCGGTGTGACTAGTGGAGCCCGGCAAGAGGTCTCACCGACAGGCCTTGGTCTCGGCGACAATGAAGTGTCTCAGTGTAGAGTTTTGCCTTCGGCAAGAGTTCTCACTGACACATGAATGTCTCCCGACGAAGTGGCACAGCGATGTGAGATGGTGGTCTCGGCGTGAGGTCTCACCGACCAAGCAATGTCTCCCCAACTGAAGAGAAAGTAAACTCATCGCTGAAAGAAAGGGCTGCTCGCCGTAAGGTCTGGCCGAGTGAAGAAGGTCTTGCCAACAAGGGGGGGGGCCTTCGGTATAATATTTTGAGCTCGAGAAGAGCGGAATGCGCTCGGTGAAAGGTCTTGCCAAAGGGTGAAGGTCTCAGCGATGAAAGGGATATCAGTATGACTCCTGTGGGTTCGCCATGAGGTCTTCCCGAAAGCGATAAGTCTTTCCGATGGTCTCGGTGAAAGCCACTATGGATAGCGATAGGACTCTTGGCACTCGCTATGACTCTTGCCGAATGCGGAGGTCTGGGCGATAAAATGTGCATATCGGTATAACTCCTGCAACTCGATATGAAGTCCTGCCGACAGTCCCAAGCTATGCCGACCGTCCTGTGAAGTATACTCGCATCGGGGAGACACGATTAGTGTCTCACTGACATGCGATGTTGTTTGAGGGACCCTTTGACTGTCTAGTATCTACGGGGCACGAGTTCGACCAATCAAATGGGAGCTAAGGACGCGCCATGAGCCGTTTGATTGCCTGACTCCCCCCTATGGACGAGATCAACAGAGCATAAGCAACGTGTATCTACTCTGAGAATAAAGCGATGAATCAGATTGATATCCAGAAGGTGTCGCTGCGACCACAGGGATAGCTGGGATGTCAACTGGCAAGAGTTGATCGACATTTATGGTAACGCTCAGAAGCATTCAATCAGGCGGCTCGGCAAGGAAGTTCGAGAGTGGGCACGATGACCAGAAGTTAATGTTGTGGTTGCAAAAGATCAAGGAGGCCATTCCTGGAGCAACTCTTCACCGACATAGACAGCAGGGATGCAATCGAACACAGCATTAACTACATGAAAAGATCTAAAGGCAGATCTTTTCCAAGGCAGATATTTTTGTAAGCCCTAGGGGCTGGGTCTTTTGTATATATGGCATTTTTTGCCTTTTTTGTAGTTAGTTCTTACTTGCATATTTTCAGCTTTGTGACTTCTGGTAGTCCTTAGAGGAGAATACTGAGTTTTGTAACTCATGACAGACATGTATATCAGTGTTCACCATTGGAATCAATGAGTATAAGAACTTTACCTTTTCAATCTCTCTATTAAATTGTGTGCATTCATATAATTGATGGAACTACTTGTGAAACTATATGATTCCTTGTGGTTATGTCTTATCTCAACACCTTTCTGTAGAGCAATATGTATTTTTGCAAGTTGTGAGATGTGTTCAAAGTGCAGTATTCTCTCGTTGTGAAGTTATTCCTTCCTTCTAGGAGTGTAGCCATATGAACCTTTTCACGAAATGTTTATGCAAAAAACGTGTGTTATTGAGTTGTGTACAACTAAGCTTCTGTCATTGATTGAAATTGTGTGTGTAAACTGTGCTATGTGTCTTCTTAGTAAATTTGGTGCATCACCATAGAGATAGTGCTTTCATTAGTTTTAGTGTCTTTCTCCTTCTCCCTTTCCCTTTACAAAATCAGTAGTTTAGGTGACACCAAAGGAAGCCAGCCTTCTCCGGAGGTTCATTTCAACTTCAGATGACCCACAGCCTTGAAATGATCCCATGTTTCTCTAGAAAGCTTAGTTTTTATAACTTTGCATAGGGTGCAATTTTTAGAGATAACAGGTGCTTAACTTCATGACCCAAAACAGCAACCAAGCCTGATATTATTTTGTGGCACAACTCCCAAGATAGCCCAGCAAGGTACAACCTCAAGAGGGGCGATTTTACAAGATAAATTCAAAGACTCAAAAATAAAATCTAAAAACTTGCAAGAAGGGTCGCCCCTAGCATAGAAAGAGATTAGTGAACTACCCAGAACCATACAAAAATCTCACAATGACTTCTAAGGTAAAACTACTTTCAGCCAAGCTAAAATCAGCAACTGTAAAACTGATCAATCTCTGAAAACTTCAACCTTGATGCTCTGTCTGCAAATCTGGATGAGAAGCAGTCTCCGAAGTCTTAGCTAGCTGCTATCTTTCAAGCACGAAACCCAGAGAAATGGCTAGGAGGTATGCATTCCTCAAAGCAACTTTGAAAGCATTTCAGCAGCATAACAGTATGATATAAAAAAATATCAAATGAAGAATAGAAGCCTCCTTTTATAGACTTGAAAAGAATCTCCTGCAGCTTCTAGAAAGTGCACCAAAACCACAAGGAGTCAAAACCCATTCAAAATTCAAGTTGACTCTTCCCTCCTTCAAGATGGCGTCCCTTTTCAAATACACAATAATTCATTTAATAAAATAAAGTCTTTCATAAAGTTGGCGTCCATTTCCTCCAACTATAATTTTGTCCTTTAGAAAAATTAAAATAACCTCTTGATGAGGCGTCCACCCTTGAGTCCCCTTTTCAGAACAACAGTAAGTTATATTTCTAGGCCAAGGGGTCATAATATTAAAATGTAACTTTAGCCACTTAAATAATTAAATATTCATCAACAATTTCACCACAAAGCCCAAAATCCAAATTACTCCACTGAACTGCCGGAAGAGGAAAGTCTGCTGAATTGATGCCAACTGGACTGCTGCCAAAAATAGAATTTACTAAAAATAGTAAATTTAGAAAGTTGCTCAGATCAAAGTGAATGCGATACCATTGCGAAGCTTTCTGAAAACCCAGAAAGAATCCGCAATCCAAAATCCCACACTCCAAGATGTAGCCGTCATAATTTACTAAAAATAGTAAGTCTGGAAAGGTTGCCCATTTGTGATGTCCCCTCGCTAGGCAGTTCTGAGAGCAGGCGTTAATACGCTATTGGACCCTTGTGGAATGTAGGTTTGGATAGAGAGGGTCGGTTGGTGCATTTTGGAGAGAGTTTGTTTACGTTAAGTGTTTTTGTTGGGCGATTAATTTTAGATCCACCCGATGGCGTTGGCATTCGAATTTCCTGCATGCAGCCCGGCGGCACGAGATTATCTTGAGATTTGAGCATTTTACGGGATTTTAAGTGATTAAGTTAATTTATTAACTTAAAACGCCCTTTTAATAAAGTCACATTGACTTTATTTATATTTTTATATCACTTAAATCTCAAAAGGAGGATTATAATATTTTAATGACTTTAAATATTATAAAAGTGCGCCCAACTATTGAAAAGGAATATATTAAAATATTATAATATTTTGAAAACCTAAAAAGGGCGTATCCTTATGGAAATGCGTGCTTTTGCTTAAAGAGGCATTTTGGAAATTGAAACTCATATCATTTTGACTATTTCTCTTTGCCTTGTGCATCTTTTCTCTGAGCATTCTCCTGAGAGCAGGGTTTGATCATTGTGTCCATTGGAGAACGAAAAACTCTTCAATGTTGAGTACGTTTGAGGCTATGAGAGATCAGCTGAATCCGTACAGTTGAGGGCTTCACACAGAAGTTCTACAGTTGCAGACAGAGGATTTATTCATGCAGATGTTTGTTCTTCAGAATAATCATTGAGGGTTTCTTGGTGGCGTCCTTCTACAGCTTCTGGGATTCTTCTTCAGAGATTCATTTCCTTCTTTTTCATGGGCGTACGGATTGTCTTGGAATTTATGCCTTGAGAAAGGCGTGTGAAGACAAAGGGAGAAATGCCTCCTTTTTGAGCTGGTTTTGGTTTCCATCCTTGGCGCCTAGTCTATTCAGTGCATTGTGACCTATTTCTTTGCAGGAGAAACCCCTTCTGTAGCTTTGGCGTGCTTTTATGCTGATTTTCACCATTTTCGGCTGTAGATCTGGCTATTGCTTTATATAAAATAACTGGAGTATTTCGGGTATGTCTGTTATGCATATTCTAATTGTCTCAGTATAATAATAGCTTCTGTATTTCCAATTTGTGAATTTTTGCTTTAAATTTCATTTTATGAGCAAAAATATGTTGCGCCCCTTCTCTTCTGTCTATTAACCACAAGCAATCTCAACAGCAAAGGATCAACCACTCCACCAGGATCCCAAGGATAGTGCCGTGAAATGTCCCTACTGTCATCAACTGTCCTCCGCTGCTCAACACCGATCTCAACTTCACCATGCCAAAAGTGGTGAAGCCAATGCATGGAACTCATCCAAAACATAGTACCAATCATGTCGCCACTTGGATCCCAATATAAACGGTACTCACATCCATCCATCATAATAAAATAAGAATATCGGGAAGCATCCACAACACATCTTTGTCTGTAGCTAGAACCCATGATGTCATCATATCCTGTCAACCAATGCTACCAACCATCTAGAAATGTAGCTCCTAAATCCCAACTCTGCAAATCATGCCAACTCCAAGTACGACAACCATCGATCAATGAAGAGTCTAAGAAAATTAAATCACCAAGCAACAAGTAGATAGCTGCCAGATCATGAGTAATATCTAACTCGAAGAGAAGATCATCATACGGAATACCATCTACTCTAGGAAGAGAAACTGGATCATCGTCATCCCATATGCAAACCCTAGAAGAATGAGTTTCCAAACTTTGAACAATTTCAACCTCACATGGTGAATCATTATTAGAACAAGGTACATATCCATATCCATCCTCTCTTTGAGTTAAAAGCCTTCTAAGGTCATCTATCCTTTTATGTCTTGCTATGTTTAGGTGATTGACTTTTTCCTTCGCCCCTTGAAGACGTTGTTTTGCATTTGCAACAACTAACCTAGCCTCCTTGGCCTTCCTCAACCACTCTTCATTTAGCATTTCAGACCTTCTAATCTTTTCAATGTCAAAGTACACAAAATCAGTCTTCTTATGCTTGATATCTTCATGTCCACCAATGGATGTAGGGCTTCCATCAAAGGAGGATATCATCTCATTGGCTTGCTCATGATTACAAGCTCCCATTTCATGAGAATGATGAGGCATTAAGCTGCTGTCCTCAAACAAATCCGTAATGACATCATGCCATTGTAAAATGTCTCCTCCATCATGTGTATACAAAACACTAGTGGTTGCTCCACTAAGTAAAGGATCAAATTCCGCATCCTTTAATATCTTGGGCCTCCAATGGAACTCTCACATGGATAGATAACATTCATCGAACCTGTCGATTCTTTACCATGATAGGATGAAGTAATGCTAGACTCACTAATGAAGCATCACAAGAAACCTTATCTTCATTTGGCTGCTCTAATACAAGCGGACGTCTTTGGCTGCTGCATCATCTGATGTCACTGTGCCCAGCATCTACTTCTATGTAAGTCGATTTTTGTCTCCATAAGATCAGGCGTATCTTTGAAGTCACCTAACAACTCGCGAATTCATTGTGAAGATTTCTGGATACTTCACCTGTAGAGATCTCATGTATCTCATTTTTATTTTGTGATGTAGACCTGAAGATGGATGCCATAAACCTTGCTGTTTTATCTAAGGTTGCAGGATCTAAAATCAATTCATTTATCCCTTTCTGATTTTCATCCAACTTTTTCAAACTTTGTTTCAGCTTCTCCATATTCTTGTCCCACTGCCTCTGAGTAATTGAAGTAGCCATGATCAATGCCCAACAGGATTGCAGGAAACTGCTCTGATACCACTGTGATGAGCCCTGCTGGCTCTCCGCTCAAAACCCCCAAATTCTTAAGTCTTTAATTGTTTTTTTTAGTTTTTTAAGAAATCTTAATAGACAGAAGAGAAGGGGCGCAGCATATTTTTGCTCATAAAATGAAATTTAAAGCAAAAATTCACAAATTGGAAATACAGAAGCTATTATTATACTGAGACAATTAGAATATGCATAACAGACATACCCGAAATACTCCAGTTATTTTATATAAAGCAATAGCCAGTTCTACAGCCAGAAATGGTGAAAATCAGCATAAAAGCACGCCAAAGCTCCAGAAGGGGTTTCTCCTGCTGAGAAATAGGTCACAATGCCTTGAATAGACTAGAGAAGCCAAGGATGGGGAAAAACCAAAACCAGCTCAAAAGGGCGTTTCTCCTTTGTCTTCACACGCCTTTCTCAAGGCACAAATTCCAAGACAAGCCATACGACCATGAAAAGAAGGAAAGGAATCTCTGAGAGAAGAATCCCAGAAGCTGTAGAAGGACGCCACCAAGAAACCCTCAATGATTATTCTGAAGAACAAACATCTGCATAAATAAATCCTCTGTCTGCAACTGTAGAACTTCTGTGTGAAGCCCTCAACTGTACGGATTCATCTGATCTCTCACAGCCTCAAACGTACTCAACACTGAAGAGTTTTCCGTTCTCCAATGGACACAATGATCAAACCCTGCTCTCACGAGAATGCTCAGAGAAAAGATGCACAAGGCAAAGAGAAATGGTCAAAATGATATGAGTTTCAATTGCCAAAATGCCTCTTTAAGCAAAAGCACGCATTTCCATAAACATACGCCCTTTTTAGGTTTTTAAAATATTTTAATATTTTAATATATCCCTTTCAATAGTTTGGGCGCACTTTTATAATATTTAAAGTCATTAAAATATTATAATCCCCCTTTTGACATTTAAGTGATATAAAAATATAAATAAAGTCAATGTGACTTTATTAAAAGGGCGTTTTAAGTTAATAAATTAGCTTAATCACTTAAATTTCCGTAATATGCTCAAAACTCAGGATAATCTCGTGCCGTCAGAAGCGATGAACTCCTGGAATGCCAACGCTCACTGTGATCTAAACACTGTCCACTGAACACACGAACAAACAAACTCTCCAAAATGCACCAGCGATAGCCCTCTATCCAAAGCTGGCTGAGCCACAAAGGGTCAATAAAGGGCTACGCCTTCATTCGAAGCTGTCGCGAGGGACATCACCGATCCGCCCTCGAGGAATTTGCTTGTCCACAAAGCAAACTCAAAGCTGAATCTTTGAAGAACAACATCACTCCCGCGTCGCATCCTGCGGTAGATCCCTCCACTTAACCAAGTATTCCCTGATGACCCGCCTCCGAAGATGACGCTCTCTGGAGTCCAGAATGGCCTCAGGTATCAAAACCAGTTTACCCTCATCATCCAGGGGTGGCAAATCAATAGAAGGAATTACGTGTTGTCCCAACGCCTTTTTTTTTTTTTTCACATGGAACACGTTGTGAACTCTACTGTCCACCGGAAGATCCAGCTCATAAGCCACTTGACCCACACGTCTGACAACTCTGAAAGGTCCATAGTATCGCGGCTTAAGTTTCTCGGAGCCCTTCTTGCGAAGGGTAGACTGCCTATACGGCTGAAGCATCAGGTACACCAAAGCATCGATCTCGAAAGACCGCTCTACTCGTCTCTGATCAGCATATTGTTTTTGCTGATTTTGGGCTTTCTGTATATTTTCCCTAAGTGCTCTCATAATATCCTGGTTCTCCTGTAACAAATCACCAGCACTGGGACCTCTACTGTCACTCAGCAATAAATCAAGAAAGCTCGGAGCGTCATATCCATATAACGCTCGATATGGTGTCATCTGGATGCTCATGTGATGGGTGGTGTTGTAACAGTACTCACATAAGTATAACCACCTCACCCA
>VDFB02121961.1:0-16004 GCA_007258455.2 Sequoia sempervirens
GAATGTATAACTAGGTTAACTATAAATCTACAATAAATTGATGTGATTTCAATAAAGTATAAAACTACAACATAGAAATTGAGGACAAAAAAACTACAAAGATAGAGGGACCTAACATGCAAATTAGGGTTGAAACTTCTTGGTTAGGGGTGATGACACCCTAGACTAGAAGATTGTGCTTTCTATAATCTCTAAACAAATATCAATAGGTCATATTTTGTATGTTCTTTCCTCCTAGACTCAACTTCAAAACTTTCTCCGTTGATGAATAATTCTTCTTGCCCTAATTTGTTGAGATAGGAAACTTGAAAGTTTAATATTACAATTAGGTATTCAATCCTCTCCTAAATCCACTTCTAATTTTATACCTACCAACAAGAGAGGGGAGAAAGGGCTATGCCATATAGGGGCTTGCCTAAGTGAAACCCCATTTTGCATTTCCACCTCGACAATGGCTATGGTGATGCAAATAGTGCTTAAACTTGGCTGAGAAAAGGTAAATGGATAAAAGTAAATGATAAATGTAAAGTCCTACAACTTACCACTCAGGTTTAATCTCACTAATGGACTAAATTCATGATTCACATCTCATGCAAATAATATTTTCTTATTGATAGGAAATATTGCAAGTATTAGTACTTACAAAACAAATAAACATAAAACATGAACAATCTTACTTATAAATTTGATGCATTGCTAACATGAATCTTGGCTGATGAAAAAAAATTAACTTTGCACAAGAAAGAATTGGAGACCACCATATAAAATGTTGATCAATAGAGAGACTAATGCAGACATAATTTCCTAGCCATTAAATCCAACACTTAATAGCATCACAAGGTTTCGAGATATGTTTGGCAACAAAAGTGCCTTTAACTTGGAGAGACTCTCACTTGTTCAAAAGAGTGCCCAAATCAAACCCTTTCTAGGCTTTCCTACGAGAAAGAACACTAGAGTTTATAGAATACCTAATGAATTTCCTTCTAAGGATTTAATAATTCATTTGAAAAGCAAAGTAATTCCTTGTCAATGGATTGAAAGAAAGCTTAACCCTCCAAATATTGAGGGAGGCAATAATACTCCCAAGCAACTTTGTGAAAATTGGGGTGACCATCATTGGAAGCTCAACAAAAATCACAAAGTACTTTTTCAATCTTTAAATAAGAATTTTTTGATAATACCAAATAGTAGGGATAGTAAACATGGATGGCAGCCAATATTTTGGAGTAAATTTGGAGCTTACCAACCAAGAAAAGAGGCTTAGTTATTCAATAGTTGATTTTTTTTTTTTCAATTTTGATGGCAACAACCTGCCAAGGAATAAAAAGAGAAGCTTGACAAGAAAAAAGTATGCCCAAAAAGTACAAAAAATTCTTGCTCAATCCATTTTTCAACCAAAATTATGTAAGCAGCTTGATTTGAGAAGAAAAAATTGCCTATAGGATTGGATCTTTTGTCACTCGATGCTTGAACCAAAAAGTAAAGGAAAAAATATCCAAACAATGAAGTGCTTGACAAAGGGAAGATAAAAGAATCATTCTCATACTCAATAAGAATGAGAAAAGAATCATTGACAAAGTGGCCATTGACCAGCTGATTGTGAGAATTGGGAAGATAAATCTTTTAGATCATGGATTGAGAAACCTTACGGATTAAAAGATAGACAAAGCCTTCAGCAATGAGCTCATAAAGAAATGGAGCCCAAAAGATTGACATATTAGAATGCAGTAGTTTGTGTGAATATACCCCACAATGTAACAGAAAATACCCAAAAGAAACGGAGCCCAAAAGATTGACATATTAGAATGCAGTGTGCAAGAGAATTGTAACAGAGCCCAGAAGATTGACATATTAGATAACCTTATGAATAGAATGGAAGAGCCCAAAAGATTGACATATTAGAATGCAGCAGTTTGTGTGAATATACCCCACAATTTAACAGAAAATACACATGGCATATAGGAAAATAAAAATTGGAAAGAAATGGCAATGCACGTGACACTGAAATAAACTCTTTTATAATTCGTCTTTAATAAAGAAGCAAGGAGACACAAAGTACATAATCTGGAGCTCTCAAAGCAAAATGTACTCTTATCACATATTCTTAATATTTAGTCATATTGAAAACATGAGTCAAAATTTGCTTTCTCTGCTACGAAGAAAACAATGACCGCAAAAGTGGCTACATTCACGTTGAATTACGCAGGACCTAAACAAACTCGGAACACTTGAATACGCAGGACTGGAATTATTTATTATTTTCATAGAGTTGTTTTAGTGGTGTTGAGGATCTGGACCTCCAGGAATTTCTCTTTTGCAGTGAAATTTTGGCTTCAGCTTACTCTGCCTCAAAGATCCCGATTGCCCATTTTCTTCACTGGCAGTTTCCCCTTCCATTTGCTGATGAGTCACCTGATTTCAAATTTACAGAACACACTTCAGTTAGTTTTGTTTGTAATGTGGGAAAGATAAAAACAAATGGAAATATAACTGGGATTCAAGCAGACCTTTGACAAAGCCTGCTCACGGGTGGAGTTCACAACAGCAGCTTCAGCAATGCCTTCGTGGTGCTCTACCTTAAGGTATTCCATGCTTAATCTGCCCCCTGCATTAAAAATAGAAGATAAAAAGAGTTCTTAGATTTTTTGAGTAATAGGAATCAGTAATTAAAATGTTTGCTTTTAAAATTATTACTACACATGCAAATTCATATTTAGAGCCAATCAGCCATGCAAAAAGAAAGTGAAATACTTTTTCAAAAAAATAGTGAATCTTACTTTATTTTGTTTTAGGTTTTTTTGGGTGAATAACCATTAAATTCTGTTCCAGTTTAATATTTTCTTTGTAAGGTGAGCTCAAGAATAGTTCACGGCTAGTGCATTGCTTAATCAATTCAAATTTCGTATGGATTTCTTTTCCACATGATGATAGTTGTAAATATTTGTTTGTATAAAATTTTGTTGTGATAAAAATTTGATTAATAAAAAATAAATAACTTTAACACATTTAACAACCCTTTCTCTTTCCACTTTAAATTTAAACCGCCTTCATATAATTTTCAATTCTTCACAATTAAGCTCATCTCTACTAGCTTAATCAACTCTCAACTAATTTCAAATTCTATTCTTTAAGATTATTGAGCACCTCTTATGGTGATTCCACTCCATCCTTTATGAAGGCAAAAACCAAAGTGAGCAAGTAAATGGCAAAAACCACACCGCTTTCCAAACAAAATGTAGATATTCTAAATATTTGAAATGAAGAAGCAAAGGAGTTGTGCTTACTTTTTCTTGCTGTCCTGCCGCAACCACCAGCAAATGTTGGCTGAAATAATGAGATGCTAATAAGCAAAAGCACTGTCGCAAGTATAAAGCGTGTATGCAAGGCCATTGATCTCGCTCTACTTTTTCTCTGACTGCAATGAGAAAAGTCTTCAAACTCTTTACGATCTGACAATCTGATTATCTGTTGGGGATGTCTTCTAAAGAAGTTAGACGACTTATATAGTTGTAATTTGTGGACATGCTCAAATCTTAGCCGGTAAAATGACCGACTTCCCACAACAGACATTGAATTGTGAAGGCAATAATAATTTTAAAAGTCCAATAGATAAGGCTCTATTAAAAGTCGTCCTATAACTTGCTAAGTATTTAACATTATTTTTTGGACAAATATTTTAAAATAACAGAGCGCATGCTTAGTAATTCAGAATATGCGCAGTATTTTTTTGAATTTAAGTGATGAGCGAAATCTAGTACTTTAAGCTGTCATCAACTCCTTTCTATGGAGGCTTACTGATAACTACTTAACAGACAAAAACCACTTTTGATTGTCGGCAACTACTTTTGGCTTCAATTGTTTTACTAGAGAAAAACCACCCTGCAGGTAATAACTGCCGCCTGTTTTTGTTCTTATTCTTTGGTGCGTAATTGCTGATTAGTTTAGACTCTCTTAGTGTAAGTTGCTTACCTTAAGGAGTACATGCATAGTCTTCACCACATCTTTTGTTCATTTCTATCCAACTCTGGATATTACTGAGGTGTGTCTCAATAAATACATCGTCTTTGTAGCAGCACCCACGGCACCTCCAAATTGAGTTTTTTATAGTATTGCATATCATTTATAAATAAATAATACATCTCCATGCTTCTACCTACATTTGTATATATACGAGTTGACAGACCAGACTAGCTTTTAATATTTATTCTTAGAAAACCGTATGTAAAAGATGTAATCATTCTTATGTCTATTTTATTTAAATCATATAGATGTCTGAAAAAAGATCTCTTAATATAATTTACATAGATTTTCTTAAAGATAGATATGCAAGTAGCATTCACAGTTACAACATACAAAATAAAGAGTGAACATGTTGTTTTAAGATAATGCTTATAAATTAAAATAATTAAATGTTACTTATGTGCTCTCAAAGCATTATCTTTTGACACAAATATACATCTTAATTGTTTGATTATTAAGTCTTGATAAGCTACCCTTACATACATGACAACCCCTATACTTGTAAATCACCATTGCAACTTTATATTAATGGGACGACCACTTACAATATAAACAATGAAGCAAGAATAATCTAGAACAAAATATAATATTAAAGATTAGAGTTAATATATATGTTTATAGATTGATTGTTAAGGTTTTATTATTTTTAAACTCATAACTTTAAAAAATATTTATATATTCTCTTAATCTCATCAACATTTTTTCATAAAAATTATCCACCCCTTATGTTATATATGAATTTAAATAATTAAAATTTCACTTATTTGCTCTCAAATCATAGCTTCTAACACAAATCAACATCTTAATCATTTGATTATTAAATATTTGATAAGACACCCTTACATACATGACAATCCCTACAACTATAAATCACCATTGCAGCTTTATATTAATGGGGAAACCACTTACATTATAAAAAATGAAGCAAGATAAACATAGAAAAAACTAGAATATAAAAGATTGGAGTTAAAACATATATTTGTTACATATTGATCTTTAAGGTTTAGTTTTTTATCATATAACTTTTAAAAAAAAAATTAAAAAATCTCTAATATCTTAAAGTCATCCACATTTTTTAATAAAAATTATCCACATCTTATGTTATATATGAATTTGTAATTTCTATGTATGAATTTAAATAATTAAATTGACTTATTTTCCCTCAACTCATAGCTTTTGACACAAATCTACATCTTAATCATTTGATTATTAAATATTTCATAAGTCACTCTTACATACATGATAACCCCTACACCTGTAAATCACCATTGCAACTTTATATTAATGGAGAAACCACTTACAATATAAATAATGAAGCAAGAATAACATAGAAAAACCTAGAATATTAATATATAGACTTAAAACATATATTTTTTATAGATTGGTCTTTAAAGTTTTGGTTTTTGTCTTATAACTTAAAAAAAGCATTTCTATATTCTTTTAATGTCATCCACATTTTTCATCAAGATTATTCACCTCTTATGTTATATATGAATTTATAATTTCTTATACAAATTTAAATAATTAAAATGTTAGATATTTTTCATCAAATCATAGCTTCTAACACAAATCTACATCTTAATCACTTGAGTATTAAATATTTAATAAGTCACCCTTATCTTCATGACAACCCCTACACCTGTAAATCACCATTGCAACTTTATATTAATGGGGAAATCACATTCAATATAAATAATGAAGCAAGAATACCATAGAAAAAAACTAGAATATTAAAGATTAGATGTAAAACATATATTTGTTATAGATTGATCTTTAAGGATTAGTTTTCTATCTTATAACTTTAAAAAAAATTCTATATTATTTTAATGTCATCCACATTTTTCATAAAAACTATCCACCTCTTATGTTATATGAATTCATAATTTCTATATATATATTTAAATAATTAAAATGTTAGATATTTTTGTTGAGCATTAAGCGAGAAAAGAAAACATAATGAAATATCAAAATGAAAAGAAGATAGATAGAAAATAAAGACCTAACACATCAATTACGTGGTTCACTATTTAAGGCTACATCCACGGGAAAGGAGGGAATTACTCCATTAATCAATATCCAAATGCATTGCATCATGCATGGACTGCACACATGCTTTTATACAATCATATTAAGTTGTCAAGTGAAGACTCAGAGAATAAGAATATTTGTGACAGTTGGACTTCACATTCCCAACAATTTTCCATCAAATCATAGCTTCTAACACAAATCTACGTCTTAATCACTTGAGTATTAAATATTTGATAAGTCACCCTTACATACATGACAACTCCTACACCTGTAAATCACCATTGTAACTTTATGTTAATGGGGAAATCACTTACAATATAAATAATGAAGCAAGAATACCATAATAAAAACTAGAATATTAAAGATGAGATTTATAACATATATTAGTTATAGATTGATCTTTAAGGATTATTTTTTTATCTTATAACTTTAAAAAAATTCTATATTCTTTTAATGTCATCCACATTTTCCATAAAAAATATTCACCTCTTATGTTATATGAACTCATAAATTCTATAGATGAATTTAAATAATTAAAATGTTATATATTTTCCATCACTTCAGTATTAAATGTTATAACTTCTAACACAAATCTACATCTTAATCACTTGAGTATTAAATATTTGATATGTTACCCTTACATACATGACAAACCCTACACCTGCAAATCACCATTCCAACTTTATATTAATGGGGTAATCACTTACCATATAAACAATGCAAGAAGAATATCATAGAAAAAACTACAATATTAAAGATTAGACTTAAAACATATATTTGTTTTGATTAAAAGGGAAAACAGTTTTGAAGGGACCCGAAACCTGTACAAAAATCACCAAATGTTGCTAAGAAATAACATAGTCAACCACCAACATCATCCCAACCAACAAAAAATTGGACAAACCGGGAGCCAGTCAGCAGATAGATAAAGAACAACACGAGGCTCCCAATAGCAAAACAACACCAACCAAAACAACCAAAAAAACAAAAAACAACGAAACAACAGAAATAGAGAAACTAATTTAGGCAACCCAAAGTATTGGCCATTTTGAATTGTTGGGACTTGTGTTTTTCAACCATGTCAAGCAGCTCCTTTTTGTTCGCCTCGAATCTTTTTTTCCACTCCTCCGATCCTCTGGCAACCAACACCTTGTCATCATCCCTGAGGGATTTCTTACCTTTTCCTTTTCCCGCTTGGTCTTTCTCCATGAGTTGAGAAAAGAAGACCCGCTCCTCCCTTAGTTGACTTAGCTTCTTGAACAAGACCTCGAGGGCCTCAGTGATGTTCTTGACCAAAGCATGGCTTACCCACAACAATTTTTTGAGGTCATTATTCAGCCCGTCCACCTTATCCTCAAGGGATTTTAATCTGTCCTCACAATTTTCTTTAAACTCATTTGGAGTATGCTCTAGATCCACCAGTATATCAATTAGCATGTCTAGCACAAAGGGCCCCGAGACCTTCTGCAAATTAGTCGCGAGTCCCCTAATTTTAATATTGATTTTGTTGAATTCCTGCAAGGTCCACTTTGCTAACTTAAAAGTGTCGGTAGCCCCAACCCTAGCCATGTCTAACAACCCAAACATGGAGGTGTCTTCCTCGTCCAAGTACGAAAAATCCTCTGACAAAGGATCAACTCTCATAGGCAGAATACCTTTGTCCTTGCCCTCATCATTCACATTATGCTCCTTGCCCTCTTTTTCCATGGTACCCATATTAACTTCATACACTGGGGAGTCCTCCATAGACACAGTATTAACACTAGGGTTAATATTAGCCTCAACCTCCAAAATATTCTTGGTTGTCCCAGCTTCATGCTTAGTCTTCAAACTTTCCAGTCTCTTAGATAGTCTTCTCAGCTTATCAACCCCTTCAACATTCTTCTGGGGCCCAGTCTCCAAAGCCCCACCAACCACACCTTTGTCAACCACCAATTCCACACCAATAGGAGAGGGCCCATCCGACCCTACCTCTGTGTCATCACTATCAGAAATAACCACTCTTTTAGGGGCCCTATTCATTTTGGCATCCATCACCTTTCTCTTCTTCGACCCAAAAGCCACACCAACCTCCTCCCCATTCCATTCCTCATCCTCATCAGATGAGGACTTTGAATCTGAAGACCCAGAAGGACCCTTAAAATCATCATTTTTGCCAGCAATGGTAGGAGCCAGAGTAATGGACTAAATATGCTCCATTATAAGTAAAATGAGCCCTTCATGAAGAATAGGAGATATCCTATTCTTAAGATGAGCATACACCAAGAACTCAAGAGAATATAACAAATAAAAAGGAAAATAAATAAACAAGTTGTGCCTGAAGTGATTTAGCAAGGTAAAATGATGACCCAGAAGGGCATTGTACCTCCATTCGAGCGTCACATATCTCATCAATACCTCCACAACCCTAGCCTAGATTTTCTTCAAAGAGGTTCTGTGAAAGCCCCAATTCACTAGCCTTACCAAATTGTTCCTTTCATCGCCCTTAAAGAATTGGGCCATGGCTTCCTCGTTGTTTATTTTATCCTTGAAAAATTTTCTACCCACCACTGGCAACCCCATCACAGAGGTGATGAAATCCTCATTCACTTCCATCTCTAGGCCTTTTAGCACCAATTTCCAATTGTACTAGGCAGACACAAACTTCGCCAACGCATTCGAATCATGTCCATGCAATCTTTCTAGGAATGGAGTAAGATTGCCATGATATAGAATATTCCAAAGCTTTTTCCTCCTAATGTAACCGCATGAGTCAGGATCAACCCTATTCCTATCACCACCCATGGAATCCCTACAAGTAGTCACACAAACTTGGCACGAAGTCTCTAGAAATAGGCCAAAATTCCAAATTTTACCCAAAAAGCGTGCCAAACAAGGAAATCTACAAAACCAAGAGGGTCGTATGATATTATCCCCCGCCATCATTTCTTAAAATGTTTCTAGCATCCTTGAGAAAGATAGACCCCTCTTCCTACGCACGAAAATCACTTAAGCTGACAGTCAAGTTGGCAAAGAAATCAGCAAGGGAGTTGCCTTCCCTAAACACATGAGATATACAGGATTCATCACAAGTTTGTAACATTATATTCATGTCCTTAATTAATTACTCTACATTCCAACTTGGGGGATGATTTCCCTTCAGATAATTAATGATATTCATTGAATCTCCCTCCACCCAAATTTTTGAACAACTCTTCTCAATTGCATATTTCACACTAATAAACGTAGCCTCCATTCCCACACAATGATTTTTCTGATTACCCAAAGGGAGTGCCACCGCACCAAGAAGTCTGCCAAAACAATCTCTCAACACTCCCCCACTCACCAAGTACCTAAGATTGTGTTGTTAGAAACAAGAAAAACATGAGGATTGGGAATGGTGTATCCATATTGTGATAATTGGATTAAAGTGGACCAATGGATTATTAGTGGATTTGGTATCAAAATTGATGGATTATTTTACATGATGCTCTAGATTACATAGTTAGATTCCATGGATTGGGATTAATTTCATTTTGATGGATTTCTTTGGGATATTCAGATTAAGATGGAGGTAGGATAATTAGAGTTGATGATATGGGATTGCATGGAGGATTTGAGAGAAGGGAATATAGTGGATATGATGGTTAGGATAGTGGGATGGATGGGAATCAATGAAAAGGGAGAACCAAAGCTTGGGACAAGGATGGATGGATGGAGGGATTTATTAAATAGGAGATAAGGGGATTGAGTGGATAGATTAGGAGTGTGAGAATAGGAGATTGGAGGATATTTGGGATGGAAGATAAGGGTATGGACTATTAAAGGTAGGATAGAAGGATGGAGGACTAGAATGGAGGGATAGGAAGATGTAGCTCCAAGGATTGTGTTATAGAGGAATAATATTCCCCATGCTATTTGTGGTACAATTGAGGATTGTAGGTGGTAAAGTATGTATAAGATGAAATGATGGTGGAAAAAGGGGTGGATTGTATTGGAAGTAAGGTTTTTATTATCCAAATCATGCATAGATATTTTACTCCTATTCCTTATCAAGATAAAAAGAAGGAAGGGGGGGTGAATTAGATAGAATGGAAGAATAGGATGGAGATAGATGGGATGAAGGAGATATGATGGTAGATATGGGAGGATGTGGATAATATTTTGTAGGTAAGATAGAGTGGATGAAGCTTTCCCCCAAGTGTATAGTGCAATAGAATGGGGAATTAGACATGATGCATGTTTACCAAGTTTTCATCATGGTACTTTCCCAAGGTGCCATGAGAAGTGGTTTTAACTATTGGAAGGATTATTTCTCTCTATTTTTTTATTTTTATTTATTTTTTCTTATTTTAGATGTTTTGAATAGTAAGGATGGAGAAGGATGAGAATAAGAATGTGGATATGTGAGCATGAAATATAGTTGATGGGTGATAGGGAGATGGAAGAAGGACTGAAGCATCTAGTTTCATGGATGGTATACCTTGAAGAAGTGATAGAATGAACTATGGAAATTGGAGGTATGCTCATAGATGTTGGTACAATAATGGAAAAGGGGATGAAATGGGTGGGAAAATGGGGGAACAAGGATTTCATGAAAAATATTGGAGAAAGGGATGTGATGGAGAATGGATTTTGGATAATAGATGACGTACTAGAAGAATTGTGGATGAGTGGGTGGAAATGTTTTGAAGACCAACATTAGCACACACCTTGAGGGGTGGTGGAACAATGTGAAGTAGAAGTGGATTTCAAATTTTGAGATTAGAGATGGAGGAATGGAGGTTGAATTTGGTTCATAGGGGCCCAAAATGGATTTGGAAGATGAGATATTCTTAGATGGAGTATTAGAGTATTTAGAAGTGGAGGAAGCTTGTGGATGATAAAATTTGGATGGTGCTTTGGGATGCACTACTTATTTTGTTCGCTTTGAAATCCACATGGTTTTTATTTAATTTTCTACTTCATGGGCCCTTGTAAAATTTTGGATTTATCTTATTTTTGAATTGTATTTTTCTTTTCTTTAGCATTTATTTTTTTATGTGACATGACAATCCTTGGATTTGTGTGAATTTTTGGATTTATGTATTTTTTGGCATCAAAATTGCTTCCAATAACAATAGTATGGGTGTATGAATATGAATGACTTTGAGATCTTATGGATGGGGTGATGGAGGAAGATGTTGGAAGAGGTTCAAGGATGTGTACCTATGTTGATCTTGACTAGGGACTTGAGGTGATGGATGGGTAGGATGCAGGGATTTTGAGATAGGGGTGATGAGGGTGATAGATTTAGAGATGTAAAGACCCAAAAAGGGATTTTTTTTTGGGACATAAGGGCCCACAATATATTTGTAAGAGGAAGGAATGAGCTTTGGGATATAAGGGCCTACAATAAATTTAGAAGATGGGTGATGGGGATGTGTGGATTTAGATAGGGGGATTTGGTATTTGGGAGGAATATCAATGTCTTGAGAATGATATATGTAGCCAAGTCCATGAGGATTTACATTTTATTTGATATGAATGGTTTTTATGATGCCTTGTCCTTTTCATAGAGGCCTAATCCTTCACCTTGATAGTGCATGTGTTTGACAAATCTGATTGTTAATGGAATACTTGTTATTTTGGAAATAGTAAGTGAACCCATGTTGAGGGGGGTGGGAGGTGGAAGGGATTATGGGTTATTCAAGTAATTAGATTGGATGAAGGTGGAAGAACTGAGTTGGTGGGTTTGTGGTTCATGGATGGGTGTGATAAGGGTGATTGGTTGTTGAGATGGTGGTATGGAAATATAAGAGAGACTGTAAGGGATAATTTGATCTAGGGATGGAAGGGGATCATGAGAGGGAGTGGAAGGGATTCTTTAATCTTGATTTAGATTCAAGGACATGTGGGGGAATGCTTTGGAGAAAGGACGTGTAATATTTGGATTAGTTTGGAGGAGATGATGGAGGATGAAAGTTTGACATTGCTAGCAAGGAGTACATGGTTGGAATCTAGTAGTGGTGCACATGGGTGGGATAAGGATATTTGATGTTTGAGGATGGATGATTTGAGGGATTTTAGGGATTGGAGGAATTTGGTAGACTTGGGATATGAAGGATGAGAGGATGGAGTTGGATGAGCCATTTGGTAGGCTAACAACTTTAATTGTGTGTGGGGTTTGAGGGTCCTTTGCAAATAGTCTGTGGATGAAATAATCAAATAATTGGGATGAAGAGGAATTGTAGGATTGGGATGGGGTGAATTATGAGGATGTGGGGAAAAAAAAATCTAGATAAGAAGTGTAGGATTCAAAGGTTGTATGGATTGAGTATAAGGAAAGGCATCTTGTAGAGAAGTTGGAGATGGAATTTAGGATATGGATGGGGTCTGAGGGGAATTTTGGGTGGAGGGTTGGTTTCCCTTGTTAAATGAAGGGGGAGGATGAGCAATATGATATGAATTGGGCTTTTATGGGGATGTGAGGATGGGATTTTGGCACCAATACTTAGGATGTACCTAATGATGGCATATTTATCTTGGAACTAAAGAGGTAGGCTAGGATGTCTTGGTGATTGGAAGTGGAACTAGTGGATGTTTGGATTTGAGGGATGGTGGATGGGTGATGGAAAATTTGGTCCAAGGATAGGATTTCATCTTGGTACACAAGACTTCTATTATTGTGATAGGGATCATATTTAGGTTGGTCAACAAGACTAAAATAATTATCATCAAATATTTTTGAGGAGGTGTATAATGTAGACATGGTGTTGGATGGGATTGGGATGGAGGATAGTATATTAGAAGAGATTGGATGAGGATAAGTTGGATTGGATGGTTGGATGAAATGGAGGATTAAAATTTATTAAAGCTCAAATTTGGGTTAAGGTGGTGAGTGGAAGAAGGATAGGTTCAAGTTTGGATATTCGATAAGGAAATGATGGATGTGGGATTAGAAGATGAGAAAGGGGATTATGGGTGGGGATGAGGTGGTGGTGTAGGAGCACAAAGTACTGATTTTAAGGTCAAAGTTGTCCAATATGGTCATATGGTAGATTTTAGGTTGTTTTTTTGAGTCTTTTTCTCCAAATAAGGTTTAAATAGACCAAATAGAATGTAATAGGTCATATTTGTGTGGTTTGGGGTCATTGGGTCTAAAAGGTAAAAAGTTGCAAAATTGAAAAGATGTTGTCAATACAAAAATGAAAAAATGTAATGTTGAGGAATCTCAACGATCATGGGCATTTGAAAGGTAGTTATAGGCATTTTGTTAAGTTGGTTGAGGTATATATAGCTTTGGAATTTGAATATGGTTGTTGTTGAAGGATTGTGAAGGAAAAAGCAATAAAACATCACTAATCTCTCTTGAATTTTCTTTGTATTCATTTAAATTTCCTTGTAGAAAATTTCACTTCGCCGTATAAGTGCATATTGGTCCAAAAGCTTCAAAATTCAGTGAAGGAATGAAGTTTCAACAATTTGGTTCAAGTGTGATCGAATTTCATTAAGTATTAAGTCTTTTATTTGCATTTTTGTTCATGTGGGTCTGTACCCTGTTTGGAGGGTTTTGAAGTACTCAAAATGACATGAACGACCATTCCATCTATTGTATTCACTGTTGCTTGATAGAATAGCCCAATTAGGGTAGAAAAATATGTTAGGTGATTTTGGAAGGAAAGGGAGGTCAATTTGTAGGTCTTTTTTGAAGCCCTAGGAGGCATATTTTAGTGTATTTTGATTAAAATGAGAGATTTATGAGTGGGAATGGTTGTAGAACTTGGGGAAGGTAGGTTTTGAGCATGGGTTTATTTTGTGTAGGAATAATAGAAGATTTTTTATGCTTTTTTGTGTTTATATTGGGTCGAGGAAGTGGATTTCCAATAAACCCCTACCAATTTAAGCAAAAATGAGGGTTTTCTAATTTGAGGGCTTAATGGGTGTTTCACATTCTATAAATTGTTGATTTGGTCAATTTGAGACCTAAGGAGAGGGTCTGGGTTGAGTTTTGTAACTGGAAGACTGACTGAGAAGGAGTTTCTTTAAAAAATAGACCTATTCGGGGGTCTAGGACAGCGTTGAAACACAAGATTGAAGGTTTTGCTTCAAAGGAGTCTTATGGGGTTTTGAGGCATGTAGAAGTATGCATTAATGGGTGTCTAAAATGAATGAGAGTTGGAGAGTTTGTTAAGTAAATCTGAAAGTTGTGTTAAGGAAACTAGGTCTGCTAACCTAAAAGAGAGACTAGGTGAAATTTTGAAAACAAGCAAGATTGAGTTCTGAGAGAAGAAAGGTGGTTGGAATATCTTTGTATTGTCATAGTGAATTGAAGACCTCCACGTTTTTCATCAGTTGGTATTAGAGCACAATTATTATATCTTTTGAATGTGATTGGTTGAAGTTTTCATAGAAGAAGGTTGGAAGTTGTAAATACAAGATGCCTCCTAAGAATGTTGGTGCTAATAGAGAGTTGCAAGAGTTTAAAGAGAGAGACTTATGCCAAAGCTATTGGAGTCTCATAATACTGTTTTAGCAAGGCTTGCAACTTGGAGTCAAATTAAAAGAGGAGGGGTAGAGTTGGGTGATGTAGGTGAAACAAAAGAAGAGGAAGAGGAGAGTATCTTGGATATGGAAGAGAAAATTAGACCTTAAAGATCAGAGAATGGCTAAATTGCTAAAGGAAGTCAAAGGTGATACACACAAGGTAAAAGTTTATTTTCCCATGAATGGTGGAAATTTGAATGATGAAGAGTTACTTGATTGGATTGCAACCATGGATAATCACTTTGAGTGTGAGGATGTACTTGATGATCAGAAGGTAAAGATAGTAAAGAAAAAGTCAAGGGACATGCATAGTTATGGTGGGACTATGAGTAGGCTGAGAGGAGAAAGCAAGGAAAAGAAAAGATAGTTTCATGGGACTGGATGGTTGCAAAACTTAAAGGTAAGTTTCTTCCTAAAGACTTTGAAGTCCAATTGTATAAGAAGGTCCAAAATCTAAAACAAAAGGAATTGGATGTTAAAACTTACACTGATGAATTCTATAAGTTGAGCATAAGGTCAGGTAGACAAGAGGACGAGGTTGAGAAAGTTGCTAGGTATCTTGGTGGTCTTAGATTTAACATTCAAGATGAATTTGGCTGTGACAAATCCAAGATCTATAGAAGAATTTTTTCAGTTAGCCATTAGGGTGGATGAAAAGTTAAAAAGGAGACAAGATAAGTCCATTAGAGGTAGAGGCAAAAATCAAAGAGGTAGAGGAACCTTTCATACTTCAAAGCAATCAAATGAAGAACAAGAAGGTGAAGGCAAAGGTAAGGAGAAAAGTTTTGATTTCAGAGGTGGATTTAGAGGCAGGTTTGGAGGGGGTAGAAGTGTAAACACATTTGCAGGAATATGCTACAATTGCAATGAGTTTGGGCATCCATCATACAAGTGACCTGAAAAGTTTGGTGCTACTTCAAGTGGGAGTGAAAGAAGAAGTGATAAGAGGGTGCAATTGGTCCAAGAAGAAAGTGAAGGTGAAAACTCTCCTAGCCATCTTACTGCTCTAGAGGTAGGAGAATCATTGATGCTGAGAAGACAATTGTTGAAGACAACCAAAGAGAAGGAACCAATGCAAAGAAGGAGTTTGTTCAAGACCACATGCAAGTGTAATGGTAGGTTATGCAAAGTTGTGATATATTTTGGTTGCACTGGCCATATGGTGTCTAGTGAAATGGTAGATAAGTTGAATTTGGTGAAAGTACCTCATGAATCACCCTATAAGGTATCATGGTTAAATGAAGACTAGTCACTTCTAGTTAGAGAATAGAAATTTTTTGAGTTTCAGATTGGAAGGTACAAAGACAAGGTGCTTTGTGACATTTTACCAATGGATTGTTGCCATATGTTGTTTGGAAGGCCATGGTAATTTGATAGGAAATCCCTTTATGATGGTAGGGAGAACACTTACACCATTAGGAAGGATGGAAATACTTTTAAACTAACACCAT
>VDFB02121962.1:0-17715 GCA_007258455.2 Sequoia sempervirens
TAACTTATTCAAATTTTTACATCAAATTGCCTAACTCTGATTTTTCTAATTTTTTTGCCACTTAAGGGCCTATTTTTTCAATGATGATCCTGCACATACCCAAATGTCTAATTTTTTAACTTCTTCTAATCCCACAAAGTGTATCATGTGGAAATTGAAGAAATCAAAAAAAAGTTACCTATTGTTTACTTTAGTAGGAGAAAATTGAGATGACATCCAAATGCCTAGAAACCTCTAAGGATATGAATCCCAAGGGAAAGCAAGGCCATGTGAATTCGTTCAAAGATATTTGCTTCCCCTAAAGGGTTTAATATTTGATGCTTATGTTAAAAAATTTTTTTACATTTTTTTCAATCAAGAAGAGTGTTTTGTAACCAAGAACAAGCACAACCCTATGACTATCAAAGACTGTATTTGTTGAGTCCCCACTTGGACAATTCCAACTATGCTTATTTATAGTGAATGGTTAGATGCTTGACCCCACTAGCTCCCATCCATGACAATCACTTCTAAAGGCATCCAAGTATTAGTACCCATGAAACTCCCATGCCATACTTTCCATTTCTACTAAAAACCATAAAAGTGTGGGGCGGCTTGAAAATGACTATTCTTGCACCAACAAATAGATAGGGATTTTGGACTTTCTACAACAAGGGTTTTAACTCATACTTTATGTTCGTAGGAGTTGACCCATCAAGGTGAGACATAATTTTTGTCCTTCTTGTCATAGCCAACCGTGTGATACTAGCCTTTGTTCTAGTACCCACTTTTATATCCCGACTAGAAATACACTTGGCTTTAGTGTGTTATCGATTCAGTCGTGCCCTTCAGTGAGCACTTTTTCCCACAAGGTAGGCCCTCTAAGATAAACAATAGTGAGCAAACATATATGTAACTTGATTGATCTTTGTTGGAAAACAAAGAGAGAATGCATGTGATAAGTTCCACTCACACTCGCACAATGTTTTGTTCAATTTTAAACCCAAAATGAAGTGTGGAGGTAATTACTTTATCCCAACTTAAGACCACTAAAAACCTTTTTGATTCTCAAGATCGTCATGACGTGTGAGAGAAGTGCATACATATTTTCAATGGTGTTAATTTGAGAAAGAAATCACCAAAAAAAGTAGCACTCATTCATTTTAAAACCACAAAGCAAAAGTGAATTTTTTTTATAGCACCAAATAAAATGAAGAATTTTCCTTGTTCAATTTGTTAACCTTAAACAAAATCTAGTGAGTTTTTCCTAAGATTCATTTTAAGACCTTTTTTGTGAAAATTGAAATGTTCTGTTTAGAGCCCCAAAAAGGTATGAGTTGATTTAAAATAGAAAACTAAAGCATAGAATGAAAGCCTTAAGCATTTAAAAATGCTTTGTTGATTTCAAATTTTAATGCTCCATTTCTCTTTATCTCAAAGATTTTTCAAAGATCACTTCTTATGCTTCAATGTTGCAAGTCTTTTACAAAAATGGAATCACTCCTCCTTCCTTTTCCTTCATTTTCTTTCCTTTTCCTATATAACAATTAAGCACTAATTAGAGTCATGATTTTCAGATAGATGAAGATTTACAAAAAATAAAGTAAGATTTCAAATCCCCTTCACTTAGCTTGCAAAAGTCATAAATGAGCAACACCAATTAATGAGGATGCTTGCAATCTTTGGTTTCTAATTTTCAATGATCTACTCAAGAAAGACATTGTTCTTGACTAAAGATCTTTACAATAAAAGCAAGAGTAAGGACGTTCAGCAGCAAAGATTTCAAATCTATATTTAATGTCCTTCATTCCCGAAGCCCGAACATAGAAAGCTATAACTTATTCTAGATTTGAGGTATTCAATGTTGAGGAACATTTCCTGATCCTTAGTTTTTTTGCTACAAAAGTAGGCTTTTTATTTATTCTAGGCTTGCAGTCTTTTCAAATTGAAGTTTAGTCAGAGGAAAAAGTTCATAATGGTGGAGTTTATGCATCTAAGGAGCATCCAATATGAAGTTTCTCGAATACACCCCTCTCACAAGGTATTTTCTATTTAAAATCAATCTTGTTCTTTTTCAACTATTCAAATCATAAGGACACACATAATAGTACTATAAAATTGATTTTTTTAAAACTTCAAGGGACCCCTTATAGAAAATTCAATTGAGCCATTATATTGTGTTTAAGATTCCAAATAGTTGTTTCAAATTTGTAAGAATGTTGATACAACATTTCTGTTCTTTGCATTTTGTGGGTGTCAAAAGTAGATCCACTAAAAGATGTTGTTGCAAATAAGAAGAAGCATGACCATTCGAATAATTTAAAAAGGAAAGGATTGTTCAAGAAAGAAGAAGTGTCTTAGCCATCAGACGGGCTGGCAAGGAGGTCAATCACGAAAGACCTTGATGCATCAAATGACAATAGCAACAATGTTGCCCATCAATACTCAAGATCTAAGAGTCAAGCTAAAGATGAGGTGGAGGGAAAAACTTGTGAAAGGCCATTGATGAGGGAAATAGGAGTTTTAAAATATGGGCCCAGTGATGAGGGAAAAATTCGCAAGGCTTATTGTGGTGGAAAGAGCTCCCTATGTTCTGGCTCCAACCAATGTGACTAAGATGACAAAGGGCGATGGTGGAAAAGTGGCTAAGAAAATAGCTGAGGGAAACCAAGATTAGATCTGATGGGATGTAAAACTAAGTTCTAAAGTAATGCAATTGAAAGTTGTAACACCCAATAAAAAAGATTTAGAAACTTTCAAACAAATATACTTAGTTGGCCTACAAAGAAAATAGTAGATGAAGGCTATTAAAGTGAATGAATTTGGCAGGTATAAAGTCAAATCCTCAATCTTTTCTAGCATTAACCTAAAAAAAAACGTAGCTCCTCTGAATATAAACAATTTCTTTTTGACAATATGCCTTAATCAGATGTTATCTTATCGATGAATTCATTAGAAAAAAAGTGTAAGAAACACTTAAACAAATGCATATTAGTGTAGGTGTATGAACAAAAAAGTAGATAAAGACTTTAAAATTTCAAGTAAATTCCTTTGGCAGGAGTGTAGAAAGATTTGTTAAAAAAATGCTAAGAAAGTTTTAAGCAAATGTTATTAGCAGGTCGCACCAAGAAGATAGTGAGTAAACTCATTTAAAAAAATTCAAGCAATTGCATTTAGAAGGTGAAAAGTAGTGCCATAAATACCACAATTGACCAGCATGTAAAATCTTGAATGCACCTTCAAATAGAAAGCTATTAGTGGGCACAAATTTGGATTCCAAAAGATTTTAGAAAGGGTGCTAAAACTATTTTTAAGGAAATGGATTTGGCAGGTGTAAAGTGGAATAAAGGGATACACCAAAATGGGCTCATTGAAAAGGCTTTAGAAACTTTCAAGCAAATGTAAGTTGCAGGTGTAAATTTGAAAAGATGTAATCTTTCAAGTAAATTATATTAGCTAGTGTATAGCCAAATTCTACAACCCATCCCAACATCGATGCTTCCTGGATTAGTCAAATATTAAATAGAAACAAAGAAAAATTTTCATTTGGAGATCTAAAAAACAATCCTAAGATCCGTGCATTTACAAAACTTCCAAAAGGACAACTTAAATATTGAGAAATTTAATGAAGCGTACTTGATTAAGATGAAAACATGACCATAAGAAGACCCAATTTGACTAAGACAACATAACATAAAGACACAGTTAACCAAGGAAATAAAATATTCGAAGATATCATTGATATAGATATAAATATCTTTGATAGAGATATTTAGAGCTCAACTGTGGTAGAGAAAGCCCCTGTTGTAGAAAATAAGATGGCATGAAAGGCCGAGAAGAAGGTTCCTAGCCAGATAAAATAACTTACACCTGCATACAAGTCAAACATTGCAAATCTAATTCCATTGCTTCCTGCTTCTTCTCACTTGCCCATGATGGAATCACGTGTCTCATATTTTAATATGTTTGGCACGAGTTTAAGAAATGATGGAATCTCCCATGATTAAAATAAAATCAATGCATTCAATTGGGTTGCTTCTTCCTGATGGGACCAAGTAGGCCAAGCAAACGTCTACATCCAGTCAATCATGCTTTTATGTCTTCTAACATAAATACTATTTACTAAGAAAAATGAAAGAAATGATGGTATGCACCAAAGACATCCCTATCTTTGCATAAATATTTCTATCTTCCCTAAATAAAATTCGCATTTAAATAAAATCCTGTAAAATATTTAGCATTAAATACTAGAACGACATTGGATAATTTTATGGCTACATAATATCAAAGGAATGCTGAAAACATGTTAGATTAATGCCAACGAATAAATGGTAGAACGATATTTCAGCTTGAGAAGAAAGGATGAAAAAAAAGTAGAAAGGACAATGCACATACATAAATTAGAAAATTCTTCCTTGGTGGATAGCCCTTCTTCGAAAATGAAATTTAACAAAGCACTCAAGGTGTGGATTCACAACCTTCAAAAGTTACTTCTTGTACCTAATATTGAGCGGTGGCAAGAGGAATATGCACGTATAGAAAGAATTTAGCTATTTAGTAATATTATAGAAAAATTCAAAATCATGTAAATAGATAGTTTTTTGTGTGTTGAAGAATCACTTTCCACCGTGGCATCAACAATGAGTACATATATAGAACAATTGAAAATAGATGTATTTGTTGTGCAATCAGAAAATATTCGCTGAATGGTGGGTGCCAAAATGTGAACAATATTTTTGCCTAAGCTAGCATGATCAACACAAAAGAGAATTCTCCCAATTAGCAAAAACAATAATCAAGCTTCCTATGAAATTATTAATCACATTAAGACAAGAAAACATGGTAATAAAAATCATACAAGCATGTTAACCTATCTAAAATGGATGAAACCATCATCTCATAGGGGGATTGGTGCTATTTTGATGTGGAAAATAGCCCTTTCCCAACCCCTTTTTAATAAGCTAAATGATGAAACTGTTTTGAAGATGATATGGACTCAATGGACTTATGCATAAGAGTGGATTCAAAAATTCATAGCTTGTGGATGATTATGGATGATTGAATGAAGGATAGCCTCTCCATTTATAGAAGATTTTGATGAGAGAAGAGGCAAGAGGGATGAATATGGGACAAAACCCCAACCAATAGGAAGGAGCCACTTGTCATGGTTTGAATGGGCCAAGGAAGTGCAAGTTTTGATGAATGTGCCAATAAATGACATTAGGTGGCCTTTTTAAATTTGAAATTTGGCTTTTTGGAGTGAGAAGAAGGGGTCTTAAATGCCAAGTGGGGGACATGTAAGAGGGGAGTTAATGCTATGTTGGAAGGGAGAAGTCATGTGGGAGGGAAAATTCAAATTGGAAGAATATTCCCTCAAAGATGTCTTTTGAATGAAAATGATGAATTAATAAATCAATTAAATTGATTTATGAGCACAAGTTGTAAAATGTAGAGAAAAGAGGATTAGGATTAACATTAATCATGGTTTGATTAATTTAAGTGAAGATTAGGTGATTTGACTTTTTGACTTACATTCTTGAATTTATTTAACTCGAAAGGAGATGGAAATTGATTTAGACTTAGTTAAATAAATTTTTTGATTTATTTAGCTAAAGGGAATGATGTTAATACTAAAGATGAATTTATTTAATTTAAATCGAGGACTTTAGAGATTAGTCAAATAGACTTGATTTATTTGATGAATGGATGAATATGAATTAATTAAATGAATGATGCTAATTTTGCATGTCTACACAAGGAATATGATACTATTATAGATTTTTAGGGTTTAATTGATAGTTTTTGCTTATGAGTTGACTCTCCTTTCAAATCTTGAGCTAGGCTCACTACTAGCTCAATTAAGTACAAGATAAACTAATGAAAAGACTAGTGGCTTATCTAAGGTAAAATGGAGTCACATTCTACAATTAATCAGTAACAAAACTGGGTATGTGCAAGATCATCATGGAAAAAATAGGCCCTTAAGTGGCAAAAAATTCAGAAAAATCAAAGTTAGGCAACATGACAGAAAAATTTAGATCAGTTATTTGTATTATTTCAAAAATATGTAAGAATAGAATCTATAGTGAATTAAATGTGGTTTTTAAATTACTAGGTTTTAAAAAAAACAAAATCTATTTGGTGAAAATTTGAAATTTCAATGTAGTAGTACTTAAATTTCAGGGGAAAAAAAAGAATTAGGTTTCTGTCTGACCACCCTAACCACAATAAAATGATAATATTTTTTATAATATTTTGTAAGTAGAGGACTCATGTCCTGATGTGATGCATTTTTGTTGTAATTTTTTTCCAAGTAAATAATTAATTATGAATTTTTTATGACAACTTTTAAAAAATATAAAAGCTCGTCTGTCTAACCACGTTAACTTCATCAAAACTTCATTAAATTCAATTTTAGTTTTTAATCCTATAGTATACAAAGCATAGAATGTGGCGCATTCAAAAAATGTTATACCGTTTTAAGCTATAGATGTTTTTCAATCAGCCTATCAATCAGGACTTTAGTCATAATTTAAATAGAAAATGAATAATAATAATAATTTGTTAAATTCAAAGTAAATCATAATTTATATTGGTGGAAAGCTGAAAATATCCTTTAAAAACCCTTTTTGTTTCATCAATTTTGGGTTAAAAAAAATTCGTCATCCACATACCCTACACATACCCAACTACAATCTAACTTAAAAATTAGGGGACTATCGGCATGCTACCTTGTAGGATCTAACTCACTACATTTAAAATACTGCTACTTATCAAACCCTATAATATTTTCCCACAAACCCATGACCTTGTTTTAGCATTTTAATCAACTCATTAAATTGAAGCAAAAATAAGCTCACTCATTCAGCATAAATGATATAAGACAAATGAATTTACCATTAATAATTTCATTCATAATTGGTGAGTAAAATACATAGGAGAGCATATATTTTAGAACTAGCATTTTCTTCCATTACTAATATTACTTTTTACAACCATTTTAAGACCAAAATACATTATGACTCATAACCTAAGCTTTCTTTTGATATATTAATCAACTTATCTATTTACAATGTATTGCTCTCTGACCTTAGCCTTTTCGTAGACCCTTTTAAGACTCAAAATTTTTGTACCCTCGTAATCAGCCATATAATACCATTTATAGATAGGGGAGAAATAAGCATCTAGCTGAAGTACAATTACATTTCATACTTTATTTCAAAACTTAATTTAAACTAATTTTGAGAAACTCCCCAAGAACTTACCTCCAATCATTTTTAGAGTAGGGGAGGACAAAAGAAAAAATTCATTCCATAGGGTACCATAAGTTGTTTCTATAACATTGACATCTAGTAAAATATTCCTTATCAGTCGAAAGACTTCCACATCAACATAGAAGTATAAAATACCTACACCATAGACACATTGGAAAAGGATACTCCTTACATAGAGACCATTGCGTCATAAAAAATAAATGAGGAGACACCACTCTAAGTAGTCAACATCAAAGGATGCTCGACCACTCCTTGTTCATGATGCAATCAGAGAAACCATCACCACATCATCGTGAGAGTCACCATATGGAACTAGAGAGAGAAGATACTAGCCATATCTCGAATTAGTGTCACCATCACCATCTGAAGGGCTATCAGAGAACACAATGGGAGAATTATGTTTTCCTAGCAAGGCCTTATGACCCTTTTTCCTTTTCTTTACCTTCCTCATAGGCTCAACCTTCTCATTTCCCTTAAGCATTACTAAGTCTTTTGAAATGGTCCTATTTCTTAAGTTCTAAGTACTTTGGACAATGGTTTCTTCTTTTTACCATGGTCCTTCCTCTTATTTTTTGGAACCACAGAAGTCACAGGGACTTCTAGCTTAGAAATATCTTCATTGTCGACACTCAAACACACTAAGCCAGCTATACCTCCTAGTTGGTCAAATTGACACACTAGACTTTCCCATTTCACAAAATATAGGGTGAAAGCTAGAAAATCTAAATTGAGAAGATGTTGAACAACTATGAGCTCCTAAACAAATTTTTAGGAGAACATACCCACAAATCCTAACAATCACAACCAACCCTAAAAGAAATAGAATTCCCAAGGAAAATAGAAGCATGAATTGAGAGAGCTCACAAGAAAAACCAACTTACCCAAGATAACAACACCTCTACAATTGAATGATCAACACTTGCACATTCCTTCTATGACCCATAATTCATAATTTTAGAGAACTAAAAATGGTGATATCAATGATAGACATTCTATATTAAATAGACCAATTGGAGCATGTTGAAATTAATGATTGAATAGATCATTGTATGAGTGAATTGATAACTTAGCAGCTCAGTTTTAAATCTAGAAAATCAATCTTTGAGGATTTAAAACTTCATTAATGGAAACCATGAGCATCATTTTTGTCTTTTACAAATTCTTCCTAGAAAATGACAATGCCACCTCAGAAATTTTCCACATCTACCCTTAATCCTCATTAGTCATCTATGATCTAACAATAATCATCCATCGCTAGCTCAACCCATGCTCCTTCATCAATATCGGTGAAGTATGCAAAATTGACATTTGGAGAGAATAGTCCTTCGTACATTCCATTGCTCATTGCAGGCTTGCCCCATCTTTCCAAATTTCAATTAGTAATGATAGTATTGATGTGATTAACTCTGGCTCATTGGATAACTCTACTTTAAATCCATATCAATGGTTCTCCACTTGCCTCATTACTTTCTCCCTTGCTTTATATGATGTCGTCAAGATACTGCCACATTTCCTTTTCATCCAATAGTCATCGCTTATCATTGACACATTTCATCCTTCACCAACTGTTCTATTAGTGATGCAGACATCCATGTAATGAAATCTTAGCCCTTGAAAATATGGCCCATCCTTAATCTTGTTCATTTTCCCATTATGCGTCATTGATTTAACTTCAAACTTTGGATCACATCAGTGATAAGAGATACAATGATGAAGCAAAATTAAGAAACATGAAGATGCATAAAAATAAATGATACAAAAGACATCACTCATAATATCAATTCAAATTGGGTTAAGAAAGATGAACAAACAACTCCATCGCTCATTGCTATTTTGATACTTGAGCTTTGGAAAGGGTCTGTGATGAGTGAAAGGAGAAAATAAAAAATTAGCAAGGCTATCACTTATGACTAATTCTCCTCATAAAGTTTGTAATAAATTAGCAATGAAAGATCCCAACGATTGCATAGTACACTTGGATTATGTATCTCTATTGTGAAACTTAACATTTAGAACCCATCTACGATACACGAAACATAAGAGATACCTCATATTTCTCATTGGTTATTTTAGAATTACAATTACACAACCATCCATGATGAATGATGAAGGGAAGAATAAAAGTCTAGAATCCATCGTTAGCTGCTAATTTAATACTCAAAGCTCAAAAGTTATTATTGATAAATGAAAATTCAATGGTACAAGGAGAAGCAAGTGCATCACCCCATCGTTGATTCATATCAAGAGATCTAAAATATATTTTCCATGAGTGAAACCAAAGGAATATCACTCATTCCTTATCACCAATTTAAACATACCTTTCATAAATTATCTATGATGAGCAACAATGAGTGATGGTCGATGAGACTTAAGTGAGAACTTTTAAGCACATTCTCAGAAGTTGTTCTAATGAAGGGGAACATCTAGGAAGACACAAGAAAAGGGGCTCAAAATTTCCTAAGTCATGTAAATGCAAAGGATGTAAAGGTCAAAAAGGCCAATGATTCAACCTTAGATATAAAAAATGAAACTCAAACTTAGGCATGAGGTACCGGTTATTGCACAATTGTTAATGATACAAGATTAATTTGACTAGAAACAAGAAAGAAACAAAAGGTCAATGACAAATTAGAAAATTGCGAGGGTTTAAACCTAAGGGTTTCATGGGTGAAATTAACAAAATAACAATACTACAAAACCCAAAAATCCAAAGATGAGATACCAGTTCTAAAAATGTAGGACATTTTGAATTGGAACCACAATTTTTAGGGTTCCATCAATGGCTCCAGTTGAGGATGTTTGTTTCTCTAGAACAGAGCAAGAGTCCATAATCTTAGGTGAAGCAGACCAAGAGCAAAGAAAAAAAACCAAGGACGAAGAAAGAAAACCAAACCCAAACAAAACAACTTATGCACAATATTTACAAAAGTTATAGGGCCAAACTAGCCTTAAAAATAGTTCCTACCTCTATCAAAAACCATGTTTTCCACTGTTATCCCTATGCTAAGGTTGAAAACATTATCATGAAGGGCCCACCAGCTAATCATATGGTGGCCACTGCTTTCAACTACCATAGACTTGCAATTATCTATTTCATTCATGTCCCTTTGTGAATTGTAATCAAGTGCTAACTATAATATATGATTAGTGTGGTATTCTATCTAACTCAACTTACAATTATATTCCACCAAATTCCCATCTAACTAATTTGGGAAAGTAAAATATTGATAATCCATTTTCTCTTTATCATCATTCATACTAATATCATATTCATTCCACAAATTAAACTAGGAAAATTCATACATATTCCTTCCAATGTTTCTATTCAGGGATACACATTCACATTGTGTGAAAAACAAGAAATGTTCATACACCGGCTTTATTTCAAATTTTTGCTCATATTTAGTGGAATAGTATAAACCAACTATGTTGCCAAATGCTCCCTTACCTTGGGAATTTGACTCATCATACTCCATAGCATTCTTTCTTTCATTCATACCAAGGAAATTTCTACAAAGAGTATCATCCCTACCATCCTATGCACCAAAGATTATTTTAGTTTATGGTTCATTTGCATATTCTAGTCCTTTACTCCAATTATTTCTCAAATTGAAGTTAAAATTTTCATAGGATGAATCAAGCATCTCAGTATTGATGTGATCAACATCATGGTATTCAAGTATGTCATCAATTGAAAAAATTGCCAACTCATATTTATGGGACTCATTATACCCTGCAAATTTAATAGACAAACAAGTTTCTTCATTCCTCTCTTCAATAGGATCCTTGTTAAAAAAAATCATATCCATCTCTTCCATGAACTTTTCACAAATAATTTCTCTTTCATATAATACATTAAGGACATGACACTATTGGCTATCATTTTTAATTTCATCACTCACAGTATTTAGCTCATACACAAGCTATTGAATACAAACTTTATTTTCTTGAAATGCATTACTGATCATATTATTGTAGCACTCCAATTCTGATGTTGTTGAACTACATTCCATGAGTCCTTCATTTGAACTTTGTTAATTTACTATTGAGTGAAACAAATCATGAATATTGGTATAGTTGAATCCTTCAAGAAAGAAAGATACATCTAGGCCAGTCTCACAAAGTGATTCATATTCTTCCTGAGAGAAATTGCTATTTTTATTTTCATTATCCTCATCACCAATCTTCAAGGGTATGTCAATAGTTTCTGTAAATGTTACAATTTCATCACCCACACTACTAGATGGATGTTCTTCCCCAAAGAAATCCTTATATATTGGTTAAGCATTTGACCTTCACTAGGACAAGTACCACTATGAGATTAAAACCTCATTTTTTGTATATAATCATTCTTAGCTTCCTCAGCAACCCTGATCCAATCAAGTATCTAATCAAAATCTTACGGTTTCAATTCCTTAGGAAAGACACTAAGTCCTAGTTCATAAATGTCACAAAATATTTCAATGCAATTTGAATTTATAGGTTATAACCCCTTATGGATTTCTGACAAGGCATCTAAGAACCTTGCTAACAATTCATATGGCAACTCATCCTCATATCTCTTCATGTCAGACAATCTTTGGACTAACAACACTTGATCATTATTAATTAAACTTTATTGAAATCTATCCTAAATCAATCCATGATTAACATGTTGTGAGACTGAATAAGATGGTGTATCGAAAGCATTGTCACCTTGATCATCTCTTTCATCTTTAGGAGATCCACTCACTTGTTGTGAACTAGGATAAGAAACACTTGCACCCAAATACCCTCTCATCATTGAAAATTTTATAATGTTTTCAATATCCATAGCAATGTGACAAACTTGCTAAAATGTTTCAGGTTCCTTATCCCTTATTAAGTAACTCATTTCATTGTCAAATGCACCTAAATATAAAATCAAACATTTTGTATCACTAGGTCTTAGGTATTCAGGAATATCTCTTACTGCTTGTTCAATTATGAAGTTGAAAGCATGAACCCACCCATCTTCATCCTTTTGAAAGTCTATGATTATTTTCCTTACCAATCTAGGATTAACCCTTTCACTAAATTTCTCCAAGAATACAACCATGATTCCATTCCATAAAACTATAGAATAGATTGGTCTATATGAAAACCAGTCTCTAGGATTTTCCTTTAAAGGTTGAGCAAAAAGTTTCATGACAACATCCTCATGATTTAACCTATCAAATCCATGAATGCATTCAAGTGTTTAGATGCTAACTTTTAATTGTGCCCTATAAATTTAGGCAAATGTTTCCTAATATCACTAGGAACAAGGTTTTGGAAACCTTGAATACCATTAAAACTCAATGGTCTATATCTTTCAACAGAGAAACTCCTTTGATGAATGTATCAGAGAAAATTTTCACCCTATGTGCAATTCCCCTTTTTTCCTTTATCCACTTTAGAAAACCAAATTTGGAGGCTTAATTTCACTTAACCCCATTGTTGACAGTCCATGTGGTGCCTATGTTGTGTGTCGGTGGATGCATTTTTGTTAGGACGCCTATGCAACACATAGATGTCTGCACAGTGCGCTTATATCCCTGACATATTCCTATAGATGAGCTAGTAGAGGAATTACTCTTCCCATTGGAAGTGAATTTGTAATGCCTCCTTTTGCCAACTGACCTGAATATGGCCATTTTCTTCCTCACTCCTTCATATTCACTCCTTGAACTTGCATTTTAACTCTTCATAACTTCTAGACAACTCTTCAGCAGATCAAACATTAATTCTTACACAGTTCAAGCCTCCATACTCACACTTTAGCATCCATTTTCACTCACTTCCAAGCATTCCATTATAGCAACATCTCACTCTATCAACTTGGTAGAGCATGTTTGGGACCATGCCATTTACAAAAAAGGCTTGATTTCCTCTCATTTCTCCCACAAGCATCCTGCAGTGCTCTTGGTGGAGGTGGTATGCTTCCCTCTAGTCTCATTTATCATTTAGTTGGGTAGTGTAGTACTATTTTGTAGTACTTGTGCTTTCTTTACATTATTACTTCTTTATCTCACTCTTTGTTTTCTGTGGTAGTGGAAATACCTAAAGAGGAGTATGGCTGCGGTAGGCCTCTATACAACCACCCAACATTTTACCTCTTGTGATGTGTAGGTGTGTGTGCTCTCAAAGATTCAACTGGCGAACGAGTTCATTGAAAAGATTCTCCTCATTTTCATCACTCTTGTTTATTTACTTTACAACATTAGAGATTACTTAATTTACTTAGTTGTGTCATTTTGGCCCTTTAGCTAGTCAGTTGGGTTGTTAGCTAGTTTTTTTTTCTTAACTACATCTTTGTCAGTGTCTAGTTGTATGGATGACAATGTACTTTTGTGATGCTAGTGCACTGCGCTGTCATCTAAAGATTGTGCTTTTTTCCTCAAACAGAGAGTTTTCTGAGACTTAGTGTTAGATCTAGAAACAAAATCACCTAGCCTTTTCTTGCACTTCAGGCCTATAGAGTAACTAAGAGGCCCTATAGTCCTCATTACACTTGCTTCGTATACCCTAAAACATTTCACTAAGGGTGTGTGCAAGAAGTTCGAGTCCACTTTTTGGCCAAAAAGTGGAAGTGTTTTCCCTGATTTTTAGTATTTGACACATTTGACCTTAAAATTTGAAGCACTTAGAGATGAAATCTTTAAAAAAGTCACTAATCATAAAATGTAGTGCTTGGAGTCTAATTTCCAAATATGTAATTTATTTGAATACCCAGATTGTACAAATTGAGTTTCAATAGGCATTTCAATAATCCACTGTTTAAAAGTCATTTTTTTTACCATACCATGCACGTGTACGACATCCATATTTTGACTTAAATTATCGTATTTTTCTAAATCCTTTTGGGAAAAGTTTTATGACTCACCGAACCTTGCTCTTGATATTTTTTTGTAATTTTTTATTGAATATTTTTTTTGTTAATTTTTAGTAGGCGATTTGTTGTTTTGAAAAATCGCGTATGCAGTATGCATAAGATGACCTAAACTTATCATTTTTTATTTTTTTCAAATTGAAAAGAATTGTCAAGTTTCTCTCCTGCAATCTGTTTGTCAAAATGTTATGTTGATAAAAAGTTATTAAAATAGTAAAAAATCGATATTTAAAGTTTATGGACCAATTTTATTAGAAATTAATTGAAAAATAGAAAAAATAATTCAATTGCAAAACAAATTACATATTTAGAATCTACGTGATTGTTCTAAAATGGGTTTTATTTTTGTCAGAAATTTTTGAAAAAAGGTTCATTGCCATATGTCCAAAGCCGATATTTTTCTGACATTGTTAGGGCCTTCAATTTGTAAGTCAAACCAGGTTGAAGGCTTAGGTTTAGACTTCCAAAGCTTTTCCTGAACCGAAAACCTTGGCAAAAACCCGCCCATGATGCAAAACAAAATTCAAATTTAAAAATGGATCGATGGGATCGGATTTTAGTAATAAAAAGCGGATCTCGTGCCTGTCAGGATCTGATTATAAACGAGATCATTTAGTAATAAGCGAGATCCTGTGTTATAATCGGGATCCCGTTTCCATTTCGATCATTGTAAAGGTAACGGGATCCCATTTATAAGACGGGATCCCATTGCCTTTACAACGGCTCCCGCATTCAATTTTAGTGAACGGGATCCCGATTATAGACCGGGATCCCATTTATTGTCGCAGGATCGTTTAATTATAAGCGGGATCCTGTTTTATAGTCGGGATCCCGTTTATATTATTTAAAAACACTGTGCACAATCACTGTCAAGTCTGCAACTTTGCAACTTCACATGTATGGCCGAGAGCACTAAAAATCAATTATTTTTCATAAGTTATTGTATTTACAGGTGGCCAATTTGATTTTTTGTTGATTTTATCAGAGGGAGCATCATCTACACCATTTTTGAAGTGAAATTTGCAATATGGATTGAATTTTTCAAAGGAAGCATGAAGAAAACAATTTTTAAAGTGGAATTGTGATAGTTTTCTATTTGTTTTGAGGAACACAAGAGGAAGAATTTTGTCGTAATAGGTATTCAACTTCCAATTTGGATTCAATATTTTGAAGTATTTCACTATTAACATTCATTTGTGCTTGAGAATTTTATAATTATGGGAGATAAATTTCATAATAAGAGAAGAAAGACATTGACTCCTCAAAGTTGGAAACAAATAAAGAAAAGAGACAAAGACAAAGAGAAGAAAGAATGAAAAAAATCAATGAGCGATGAATTGGAGCAACCAATTCAACAACTATTGAAGATGAAAACATTGAAGATACCATGGTTGTAGATGGAAGCTAATTTGCAAGGAGTCAATTTGGAGAAGAATATGATTATACAGGCAGTCCTACTATGTCTTCACGTCCCTCTTTGAATGCTATGGAGAATGTTTCCAATATACACAAATTTAGATGCGATCTTCAAATCCACATGTTCTAGTGAAATGGGTAAATTTGTTTGTAGAAGATTTACTAAGATCTTTGGATATAATGATGTTGACATTGACTATATTCAAAGAGATGGAAACTTTTATAGAGATTTATTTGAAAACAAAAAGAAAAATCTTTATTTGCAAATGAAAATCAAATGATCATTTTTCTTGAAAATGAAAACAAAACCTATATTTTGATTAAGAAAGTAGAAATGAAAGCGAAAAGCCGTTTTTTGATGAAAATGAAAATGAGAATGTTTGTTAATGAAAATGAGGCGATAAGAAATAGAAAACCGTTTTGTTGATGAAATGAAAATGAAAATGAAATGAAAATGAAGGTAGAAAATCTAGAATGTGATGTTAGTTAATGAAAATACTTTTTTAAAATTGGAAGTGGATGTTTTAGATAATCTTCGATCAAATTTCTTGGAGGAAAATAAGAACACATGCAAAATAGAATATACGAGATTCTTTTATAAATTAAAAAATTGCATTTAATGTCAACTAATGGTACAATTGATGAGAATGCAAAATGGGAAATTAATGAAAAGTTAGGCTTTTATATTAAACCAAAGAAAAGATCAATGTTAAAACTGCTATGTCTATTGTTGCTAGTGCCATTCAATCTATTGGAAAAAATAATTAGATCTAAAGATAAAAACGCAGCAAGAAGAGCTATAACTACTGCTATAGTTAATAAAACAACTTTGAATAAAAGAATGGTAAGCAATATTAGTGAAGTTTTAAAAATGCATCCTAAAAAATTACTAAGAGCAGCAAAAAGAAGAGAAAGTATAGAAAATGATCCTATCAATCAATGTTGGAGTTTCAGTGGACGACTACCGAGGTCTGATATAAAATTGAGTGTTGAAATTAAATCTTTGATCAATAATTTTTGGCATGATAATACTAGGGTTTCATCTAATGCTAGAGATGTTTTAAAATTAAGGGTGGGGTCCAAAGTCCGCGATCCTCACCCAAAAGACCTATTAGATACAACACAAACTGATTTTTATAGAAAATTTTGTAGCGATTTAGTGTTACCTGGTAATATTAAAATAAGTCAAAGGTCTTTTGAAAAATGTAAACCCTGGTATGTAAAAATTAATAAGCAACGAATATCTTGTTGTTGTAAAATCTAACATGATTAATAAGCAACGAATACCTTGCATTCTAACATGATTATACAGGATTGTGGTATTGATATGCCACTTGAATCAATAAGAGAGTTTATTTCAGGTTTGTTTTGTGAAAAATCTAATGATAGATTATTTTATTTAAGTTCTTGTATTTTTGGACAATGCATTAACTGCGGAAATCTTTCATTTTTAAGAAATTGTTTGCATAGAAAGTGTTGATCATGATTTTGGACAACAATTAGTAGGCGTCAAAAGGTTAGGAATGTTCACTATTCTTTAAAGATGGAAAAAGAGGAAAGCGTTGTGATTTAGTTACAGAAAAAGTTAGTGTGCATGCATTTATGAGTGAATTTAATAATAAAATTGTACCAAAATATGTTATGCACTCTGAACATGCTCGATGGTTTGATGGCCAATTTCGCGCATGTAGAAACACATTTCCAATTGGTACTATACTTTCAGTGGTTGATTTTGCAGAGAATTATACTCTCGCTCCGCAAGAGGAAATTCAATCTCAATATTATAATTCTATGCAAGTAGCTATGTTTGTCCATATTGTTTATAGACATGCAGATGATAGCACTGAGGATGATAGAAAAGTTTTGAGGGAGTATCATTGTTATTTGAGTGACAATCGGTTACATTCATGAGAGTTTGTTCAATATTGTTTTAGTATATTTTATAGAAATTTAAAAGAAGGAATCCATATGAAAGAAAGGGCACCTCCTTAGCAGTCCCGGATAGTGTCTGAGGCGGAGTTCAAAAATGCTAGAATGTTCTATTGGTTAAGTAGGGTTCACAAAGGGAACTTAATGTCCAACATATATGGAGTTTTGAAGTTGGGCATAGTAAAAGGAGAACATAGATGCATTTGGTCGTGTGTCAAAAGAATTCTT
>VDFB02121963.1:0-29859 GCA_007258455.2 Sequoia sempervirens
TTTTCAAATATATATATATTAATAGTTTAATTATTATTAATATTTTATTTTTTATTTTTACTAAAAGTAGGCTATCAAAACAAAAATACTAGGTCGATTACCATGTCAAAAAAAACTAAAACTTATTTAAAAAATGGGAAAATATGATGCACTAAATAAAAGAATCTATATCAAGATGGTATAATTTTTTCTATTTTAGATAAATAGTTAATATGAAAGTTGACGTTGAATATAAATAATTGTGTTTTAATACACACACATTTTAATATTTTTTAAAATATATATTTTATCAAAATTGGAAAAAAATATATCCATGCACTAAAGTTTCAAGTTATAAATGCATACAAAATTTTTGAAGAAAAAAAATATTGTATAAAGATCGATGTCTCATGTAACTTCATTTTTCAACATTTTATCAACAATTAAATTATAGTGCCAATTTATAAAAAACAATGTTCAAATAATTTTTTATTTTTATTTTTAAAATAGAAACATAAAATATACTAAAAATATATAAATTTTATTAGTTTACATAATTTCAAAATTCAAAACATATATGACACTTTTTATTGATTCAAGTTGAAAAGTTGGATCAGTGTTGGTTGTTTCCATTATAAAAGTATGACACAACTTTGTACTTTTACCCAAACTGAATTACTCTAATGGAGAAGCATGCTTATGCTCTTGTTAAGGTAGTGAATAATTTCAAATCATATCTTGTAGGAGCCAAGATCACTACCTTTGTGCCACATACAACTGTTAGGGATATCTTTGTGCAACATGAAGCATCAGGAAAGAGATACAAATGAATCAACAAGATCAAGGAATATGATATAGAACTAAAAATAACTAAGGTGGTTAGAGGTTAGGGATTAGTAAAATTAATGGCTGCAATAAATTTTGGTGTTGTTGAGGTCCACCAAGTTATCTCTAACCCATTTTTAATCCCAAGTTAGTTGAAGGATTTTCCTTGGTATAAGAACATTATATTTTATTTAAAAAATTTAAATCGCCTCAATACCATTTTAGTAGAGGCTCCATTCTAGCAATGGGGTGTAGAATTTATAGGGGAGATAATATAAAAATCCAATAATAGGTACATGTGGATATTGGTGGCCATTGATTATTTCACCAAGTGGATAGAAGTAATTCCTACAAGAAATTCTACCTTAAATATTGGCTATTAGATTAGATCAACATCAAAAAGGGTGAGGGGTGACCCTTTGGTGAAGTGATGGGGCTTCTTTCCTGTAAGGCCAACCACCAAGGTTCAAACCTTGCGGGGTCTTTCCCTACTGCATCAACAATTGAGACTGTTTGACCTTGGTGTTAAGGGGAGACCCTTTTGTGAAATGGTGGGGATTCTTGCCTACAGAGCCAACAAACAAAGGCTCATACCCTTAATATCATACAATTTTTAACATCACACAATAAAAGATACATTGATTTGAAACAATGGAGTAGATAGGGAGCATGAAGAGGAGCAGGGGGAAATTTAAAATTAGGGGATGATTTTGGAGAAGAAGGAGATGATTTTGTAGAGGCAGATAGATTACTATTACAAGGTTGGTTGCTGGTGTCAACCTCTTGGGTTGCTAAGGGGTGGTGTTGGCTATTGTCTTTGGCTTGGCAAGCACTCTTGTGGGTCTTTTTGTTGCTTTCATCATGCTAGGAAGCTGTGGTGTGGTGCTGGCTATTGTTGTTGGCTTGTTGGGGAGAAGTGTTTTAGGATTGGTTATTGTTGTTTTCCTACTAGGAAGTTTTGGGATGTGGCCTTTCCCTTGTGCTGCATTTGTTCTTCTTGTTGGTTGTGGGGTCTATTTCCTATGTAGCTTTTTCTTTTGTTATCCTTTTGGGGGGCTCTTGTTGCCTTGATCTGTTGTTGTCCCAACCCATTTTTTTGAGTTTTATTATTTTTTTCTTTTGTGGGTACAACCTCCCTGTATTAAGTCTTAGTTTTGAGGAGTTTGGGTGGTTAATGGTTGTTGGGGAAACCCTATTTTTAGGGTCATGGCTACATGCATTTCTTATTCTTTGGGGATTTTATTTCAGAGTGTTGGACGGTTGTTACTTTTCTCCTCTAGCATTGAATCTAAGCAACTTCCCCTTGTGGGTTTATTGGGTCTCAAGAGGGTTGTGCCTAATTTTTTTGCTACCAAGACTTCGGTGGAATGGTGGTTCGCCCTCCTAGTTGCTATTGTGGATGTCTACTTGGTTGTAGAAGGTTTCCCCATTGGCCTCTATTCTTTGGTCCTGGTCCTCAAAGATATCTTTTCTACTCTCATTTTGTAGTTTCTTTTAATGTCTGGGATGCACCTAGAGTTTATTTTATTGGCTAGGTCGTGTTCCTTCAAGACCCAAGTGTTTTTGAAGCTAAAGGGTGATTTTGATGCTCTAGTTTTGGTTTTGAAGCTGCTGGTTGGGTTATGCATAAATACTTGTTCCTGCTTGTTGGTGCTTATTGGTGCCTTTTTGGTCTTTGCTGAAGACTTCTTCTTGAGGGCTAGGTTTTTTCCAAATCTTATCTAATATCCCAAGAAGCTTTTATTTGTAAGAAAGTTAGTTTGATCCCCTTTCAGAATATGAAGATGTTGAAATTTAAAGGGGGTAATATTTATTTATTTTTGTTGGTTGAGCTGTTTTTAATGTCTGTCCTTAATGCTCAAAGGTGTTGGTTTTTCTTGTTGTTGGCTAGGGTACTGTCAAAGTCTTTCCTCATGTACTAGGCCCTCTTGTTTCCAAAGGATGTTGTGATTTCCCTTTCTACTAGAGTGGTTCCTTTTTGTTGGTTTCTATAGTTGTTGTCTTCTATATAGGTGAAGATTGCTTCTATTGAGGTGGAGCTTGTGTGTGCAGGAGAGTGGTGACTTTGGTAGTTATGGCTCTCTCTTTATCCTCTCCTATAGAGAGGAGCTCTCTCCTAGAGAGGTGGAGTATAGGTTGGTGAATCAAGATGGATGGTGCTTCATGGAGGTTATTTCTTAGTGCTCAGTGATGCTCTCTAATTCACCCATTGAGGTGGGGTGTTTGGATGATTTGGTTGTGGTAAAAAATAGTGCTATTATGTATTCAACCTTGCTTTTTAACTCTCTTATTGAGGCAGGGAGTTCTGTGGGGCTGATTGTTTTGAAAGGGAGCTCTCGTTGCCCTCTTTTTTATGGCTCAACACTGAGCATATGGTTTGTAGTGACTTGGCTATTGCAAGCTATGTGGTTGCCTGGCTAACTCAGATGGTTTATTTTTGTTGTTTGGTTCAAGGTCCTTGTTAAAACTTGGGTGTAAAGGGTTTAGGGTTCCCTTCAAAACCTGATCATTGTAGCATGGATAGTCTAACTTGTAACTTTTGGATGGCTGTTGTTGACAGGATACTGATTGTATGTGTTTTTATCTGTTTGCAAGTTTCTGTGGACAAGGTTTTGGGTCCCTTCAAAAACCTGTTTGTAAGGGGTTTCAGGTCCCCTCAAAACCTGTTTTTCCCCATTAATTAAAACATCAAAAAAGATGATAAATGGAAGACCATGCTCAAGAATAAATATTTTTTTTATGAGTGGCTAATTATACCTTTTGGATTGACCAATGTATGGAAAATTTTATGAGGTTAATACATGAAGTGTATATTTTGATTTTTAGTAAGACAAATGAAGGGAACCTAATTTATATCAAATTGGTGTTATAAATATTAAATGAAGAAAACTTACTAATAAGTATCAAGAACTACAATTTTATGAAGGACGAGTTCGTATATCTTTTCTTTGTATTTTTAGTTGAGAATTCGAAGATGGTTTTAAATAAATTCAAGGCTATTATGGATTGACCCACACTAGATAATTACTAGGTTTAATATAAATTTCATAAAAAATTAATGGTATGTGTGCATCCATAACATGAATAATGAAGGGAAATGGGGAGAGAATTAAGTGGATAGTAGCCACAAATAGAAATTTTGAGTTGTTAAAGAAAAATTGATAGAAAGACTAGCATTGTCTTTAAACTAGAGATTTTTATAATGCGTTTCAAGTTGATTGTGATGCAAGTGGATATTTTATGATAGAAGCAATTTTGAGTCAAGAGGGGAGACAAGTGTCAAATTTTAATGAGAATCTCAATGATTTTAAGAGTGTTTATTTAGTTTGTAATTAGGATTTATACATGCCATTGTTCAAGCACTAAATAAATATAGATTTTTTTTGCCAAAGAGTTTGTTTGGTATATAGATTATCAAACATTATAATATATCTTGATAGCAATTTAACTAAGTTGAGTGAGAGACAGTAAATGGGTAGAATTCTTACAAATTTATTCTTTTGCATATTGAAAAATAGAAGTGTTCAATCAAATAGAATATCATATGCATTATGTAGAAGACATAATTTATTGGTTGAGATAAGAGTTGAGATTGTTGGATTTGGAGAAATGAAAAATGTGTATCAAAATTAAGTGAACTTTCTTAAAGAATGAAAGGCTTGCAAATTAGTGGTGAGTATGGTTAGGACAAATTTTTGGATTATCTTATTTAGGATTATTTTATATTTAGTATAATTAGTTGTGTATCCTTAGGAGCTCAATGCGAGAGATTTTGATAAAATAAAAGCATAATAACAATTTAGTCGGACATTTTGGTATTGATAATTTATTGGCATTAGTGAGTGAGAAGGGGAATTTTCCAAGGCTATATTAAGATGTAAATAAGTTTGTTCAAGGATGAATATTTAGAGAATTAGCTAAAGGTTGAAGTCAAAGCATAGGTTTGTATCAATGATTCCCAATTCCAGAAAGACCATTTGATGATTTGAATATGGTTTTGTATTAGGTTTCCAAGAACATAGAGAGGTATGGATTTGGAATTTGTGGTTGTACACATATTTTCCAAGATGACACACTTTATACCATGAAAGAAGACCAATGGTATAGTTCATGTAGTATATTTAATTTTCAAAGAAGTTGTAAGGCTACATGGATTACCGAAAAGCATAGTTATATACTAGGACATTGAGTTTGTGGGATATTTTTTGGAGAACTTTATGGAAGAAGATGAATATAAATTTTAAAGTTTAGTTCATGTAATATCACCAAAAATTTATGGTAAGATTGAAGTAGTGAATAGAAGCTTGGGCGACTTATTTTAAAATGTTTTACAAGTCATAAGCTAGGTAGTAAGGATTTAACATTACCCTACATAGAATTTATTTATAATAATCTAATAAATAAAAGTCTAGGTAAAATCCCATTCCTTATTGTGTACAAATATAGCCCAAGGAATATATTAGAGTTAAGGGGTACAATACATGGAAAAGTAAGGAATGTCACAAAAATATATTATTTAAAGTACATGAAGCAAGTTAACCAAGAAGTCAAAAAATAAATTGAGAAAATGAATATTTTATAAAGATAGTGCAAATAGAGGAGATTTATGGAATACCAAGTTGGGGATGAAGTGATGGTATATTTGAGAAAAAAAATATTTCTACAAGGAACTTATAACAAGCTAAATATGAGAAAGGTCGGATTGTGTACAATCATAAGGAAGTGTTTAGACAATGCGAAAGAGATTGAATTACAAGGAGAATTTAGAATATCACCCATATTCATTGTGATATTTATATGATTATTATTAGGATAATACAAAAGGAGATGACACAAAGATGGAATGGATGACACACATGCTTAAAAAACAAGTTGAGGAGATTGGAGAGACTTTTAATTTAAGAGGATTGGAAGGAAGGATAGAAGTTATGAAGAATGCTTGGTAAAATGGAATGAAAAACCTATTTAAGACTCTACATAGAATTCTAAAAATGAGGTGAACCCATATGGTTTTAATATATCTTAAATCCCTACATAAAAGTTCAAGAGGGATCACTTTTCAAAATACTTAGGGTGTCTAATGCAAGAGCATTGTGAGCTTATAGGCTATTTTGCATCAACAAAAAAATTCCTGTGTTTTGTATATTTGTTTTGTAAGTTTTCTAATTTTTATATGGTGTTCATATGTATGTTACAACTATCACAAAGTGCACTCTAGCTCAATAACTAGATATATTTTAAATAATTGTAATTGTTGATATCTCCACTTGTCATTATAATACCACCACAATGTCATTATGGTGGTATGAACATGCCCATATGCAAATGGTTTGATGTCACTTGACACATCTTGTCAAGCATGACTTATCACACCCTTGGAGAGATATTAGAGATTACATCTTACTAAATTTAACTTGTGTTGATAAATAGTGTTATCTATGAATATATTGGTCTCCAGGAGGTTTTTGTTTTGAACTACATTGAGTTTGGAAACCTAGTTCTTGCCACATGTTTTAATTTTCCCACCAATGGGTATTTGCATGTTATGCATCAAGGGTGACTTTATTTTCCTGAAACCATGAATCTTTCCAAATGAGTTAGCATTTGAGTTTTTTGGCTAATCATGTGGCACACTAAGTTTCATAGATCATATCCTTGTCTCTTAGCATTTGGCCCAAGATAACTAGTTCTTGACTAAAAACTACCATAGTGCATCACTCATGGCTATATAAAGGTGGTAGAAAACTAAGTTGAGAAAATTGGAGTTCGAAGTGATTATTAGGAAGCAAATTCCTAATAGTTCTTGGATAAATAATTCTTGTGGAAGAGTGAATTGGAAGCAACACACTCACTTTGTGCAAGATTTGTTATAATTGATGTTGAGGCCATAATTATTTATAAGCCTTGCGATAGAAGTCTTAAATGTAATTTGAGATTGTGAATCAGTATAATTGTGTTCTATGTTGATCTCAATTTTGTTGTGTTATTTTAATTGAATTATAAGTAAATTTTTAACTAGCTATGTCGATAGCCAATCCTTCAATAGAACCTGCATCCATGACTACATCAATTAATCACTACATAAAGAATAACCCAATCAACAATGGATTCAAAACAAATACAAAAAGTGAAAGACATGCAATTTTTACCATTATAAATATAACAAAATAGACATAAAGACAAAAATAACACAAAACAATTAAACTATCAATTATCTACATATTAATTCACCTAACCCTCCATTTATAAACACATAGAATATTAATTTTTTAATATCATCTCCTTATTCAAATGATGTTAAAGCATCTAATCTCAATAGAAATATATATTTTTTAATTCATCTAACCCCCTGTAAAAGACACCTCATGCACTATCTAAATTCATCTAACCCTCCAAGACACCTCCACTATCTAAACAAAACCAAGTTTAAACGATAAAAGATTCAAGATACAGTGTTTCCACAATCCATATTAATGATGAAAAATACTCATAGATGCCACTATTATATTCACAAATTTTCTTGATCAGAGAAGAAAATCTTATCATAATGATTAAAAAAATTAAAAAATAAAATGAAAGAACCACCATACAAGCATCTTATCTTCTTCAAAATAGAAATAATTCAATTCTTATTTGAATGAATGAATGATTTTAATATCGTCCACGAGACCATCAGTCTATGGGACCCAGAGTTTGATTTAGAAGTGAGAAAAAAACTGAGTCATAAAAAATAGTACGACTATTAACCTTAAAATTAAGGTCAAGAAGGCCTTTCCAGATATATTGGTGGGCCATGCACTGTTCCCCACTAAACTCTGAAAGAACCTTTGGTTTGAAAATATTTGATAAGACTGCAAATGCTTTGAAAAAATTGATGAGACTGCAAAAGCTAATAGACCAAAAAAAGTGTCCTGTAAAAGGAGATACTTTTTTGTACTATAGGAAGGCTTGGGACCCAAACTTAGCTATTATCTACGTCATTTATTTTCCCATTTTAGAATTCTGTAGCTTTTTGGAATTCCACAGATGTACGGAAGATGTACCTCATTTGACAGCTTGCATGTTTGTGTTCAGCCATGGATGAATTTGATGGCCGGGTGACTGCATTTGGGCTTTTTAAAGACTGTAGGATGAAGGCTCAAATTTTGTAACATTACAGTTACATATTTAATCTCGAATCTGAATGTTTTTAGTTTAAATTGTGTTTTTTTTTTTTTTTTGATGCTTCCATCATGTTATATGATTTGAAGTTTTAAATCAAAAGTTCTCAAATTTATTATTATAATATCTACAAATATCATATCTATGATATTGTTTAGTTGATTACAACTATTCTAGGTCATCCAAAATAATATTTAAGGGAGAATTATCATTTAGAGTTTCAAGATTAAAGAATAGTAGTTTTTATGTATAAAATAAATATGTCTTCAAATCTAGAGGAAAGGATCTAATTGTGATAATATTTATTGATTCAATATTAAATATTTTAATGGTATAATACTAGTAGTTGTGACTTCTAAGTTTTTAGTGTTTATTATAAGTATTCATAATTGACAGACCGATAAATATATGGCTGAATGCACAACTATTATAATTTAATGCTCAACTACTAGTCTACTTATTTTAGAATTCTCTTTAAACATTTCAATAAAAAATATATTGATGTAACATCATATTTAATAATATGAACTGAAACTTTAATTATAAACATGAATCTTGCCAAATAAATAATTGTAAAAAACTAAAAGATTTAAATATAATTTCAGGACACAAAATCTATTCTTTCCTCTCCCCTACTTATATGATGACATGAATAGAAAGGAGAAAAACTTAACCAGTAAAATTCTCAAAGAAACGTTTAAAATCGATTGAAAGACTTTAAAAACCAGTTAATATAATTTAGAAAACTAATGAAAGAGTGAACAAGTTTAGAGACAATAGTACTGAGCCAGGTAGTAATAAGCTGGCAGCTGTATTTCTTAAGGAGGGTATTTAAACACATTTAGCATTTTAACAGGATTTGATTGATGTGACTCCAAAGTGGCCAACAAAATCTGTTATCCAGCTTTCAAAAGACACAGTGTTTGCAATTATTGGTTCAATGTTTTCAGGGCTTAATATTGGTCGTTGTGTTGAAAGGACAATAATGGGATTGGGAAGCTATGACGTACTTCCATGGCTCGAAGGAACTTGGAAACTTCCATTCAATTTAAAATTGATATTCACAACTTCTTTTGATTTGGGTAACAACAGTTGCACGCGGTTGTGACGTGATGTGAAGCCAGCATGACACAAGAACTGATCATCTATGGAGACCCCATGTCAACCGCTTACAGTAAGTGACAATGAAAGCTGTTGCCTCTAGTATACAGTCATTTGATAAGTTTACTGCATGAGACAGTGAAATTCAAATACCATTAGAAGGGAATAGAATCATTTATGCAGTCTATCTTCAACGTTTTGATCATATTTCATGACCTGTTATTATGATGAGATAGTAACTGAGAGGTAAGTAATGATTATGTTGATCGAATAGATGAAGGGAGTGAGGTGTTGTGAGAACCAAGGAAATTAGTAAAAGAAAAGAAAAGAGAAAGATCAACCAACTAATGTTTTGGGCCTTCAATTAATAATCAGTTTTTGAAAATGAAAAAATATGTATATGTATATGTATATGTATGTCTTTTGGGTATTTGATTTTTGATTTTAAATCAATTATTCTATTATACAACATTCAATTATAATGTTTGATTTAGAAAAAAACAATTCATTTATAGTATAAGAAAGGAGTTTCTTAGCTATTATATGCCATCATTTGGCTATTCCTGATATTTTTATCTTCTAGATTAGAATTTTTTAGGTACTTCATGATTGTCTAATTCATCCATATTTGATTGGTTTTCCTTAATCCTAAAACAAAATCCTCTCAAGGAGTTAGAAATTTTGATTCTTTAAGATAGATACACATCAGCTATTGTATATAATAGTTTGGGCTCTAGGCATCACAATTATTGGGGGTCATTTTTTATTTCTATAATCGATCCATTTCAACATTTTTGTTTAAAAAATATATATTAAGAGGAAATCTAGACATTAAATTTAATTTATAACATTTGAAGTTAGGCTCTAAATTGTAAAAGGATTAATACTTGGAAAAAATATTGCTACTCTCTAAAACTTGATTTCCAATCTGAAAAAAATGCCTAGGGTATTAATATATTATGTTTCTTTAAAGTGGATTTGATAGAATTTATATAGAGTATTCAAGAATTAATCTTGAAGTATACATTGATTATAAGAGCAATTTAATGTGCCCTTTTATTTTAAATTATGTTACTAGTCAATAAAATTCACATTGCTTAATGATTATGGTAATTCAAACAAGGTAGATGAAGAGAAAAATGAATCTAGACCAAGTAGATATCAAAAGTTACAATTCAAATTAATTAGATACAAACAAAATAAGCAATTCATTGTTTATGAGCATGGGTGTAAGGTTTTTTTTTACTAAAATGTTAGATACAAACAAACCTCCACTTTTAGAGATTATGGTGCATGACCCCTTTTTAAAAATGAAGCTTAATGATACTAAGAATAAACAAAGTTACAATTAAGATTAATAATAGCGTTAGAGCAAAATATAAACTTTATAAATCTCATCATGTAGTAATAAGACTAAAGAATAGGTTGATGAAATATAGAGAGGATAACTACAAGCCAATCAATTACAAAAGTCATCAAGATTGTAGAAGGTTTCACACACAAATGCAAAGAGAAGAAACAAAACTACCACGATTTGAAGTCATTAGTTCCAAGTAGAGGGGATACGAGACTCATCCACCACGTGCTTGAACTTAGCTAGGAAATTTTAAAATATAGCAATTATTAGATTCAACAATCCCTCATTATGGCCTAGGGTCTCCCTTAAAGTGGAGATGATCTCATTTCCCTTAATTAGCTTAGCCATCTTTGCTACCAATTCATTTTATTTGGATTTGAGATATTTGAACTAAGAGTGAATGATGTGAATCTATTGATCTATATCCCACGTTGTTTGGGGGACAATGTTCTAGATGAACACCTAGATATTTTGTAAGATGATAAAAGTAATATGGAGATAAAATGTTAAGAAAATAAGAAATCTAGAACTCAATCAAGTTGTTTTACTAATTTGTGTGTTCTATAAATGGAAAAATCTCATGGAGATATGTGGTTGTCTATTTAGAATGTCTAGATGCTAAAAATCTCCCCTCATATCTAATACTTGTTATAAATGTACATTTATATTTTACATGATCATGAAGAGGGATGTTGTTGTTGACTTGTCAAACCAACTACTCTTCTATTTATGATGCTTCATATTCTAAGAATTAGGATCTAGTCATGTGTTGTGTTGACAAATGATATTTCAAGAAACAACTCCAAAATATGCATGTCTATTGCACAACGTTATGAGATAGTGTAAAATTTTGGTTCCTCAGCTCTTTTGTGGCCACAAATTATTTGTCTTCTTGTCTAATATTTTTAATTTATGAGAAGTACCCCTCTTGGTTCCCTCACAAGAATTTGAAATTGTTCCATTATTGTCCCACCATCTTCCAAGGAAACAATTTCTACATTGGTTGAAGGAATTGAGCTTCTATATAGGATATCGTCCTCTTGTGGCTTATCTAAGAGTACTTTTTTTTATCTCTCTTTTTAATATTTCAAGGAAATCCTTGTCATCATTTTCTCACCTTTGTAAATAATTGACAATCTAATTTCCTTGTTTCATCTACATAATTGCACATTAGCATGTTATTTACTACATTACAATTATTATTTGCACCAAACTTAATATTCCTAGCACAACACACTTGGATAGATGCACACACAAAAATATGTTCAAGTACACGTTTGATACCAAAATTCTTAAATATACCCCTTTGGAAAGCTTTTATGCAGTCCAAATAGTTCTTAATGTCTTAGAAACAAGTTTCTTAATCAAACTAAATTCTTCAAATCTAACCTTATACTTAGTGTTTTAATTTCTTTAACACTTTATTGTCATTTCTAATAGTTTATTCTAATTTCTCTATCCCTACACATTTTAGTGTATTCCTCTTGGTCATAGCCTACCTATTTTGTAAGATTCTCAAAAAATTTATATGGATCTTTATTTTTCCTATGCAAGAGATTTATAAAAGGATAGACTCCTCCATGACCACAATAGCATCTAGCTCATGCTCCATATTTTCCACTTGTCATTGATTTCTAGTTGGCATCCATATTATTAACCATCAAACTAGGTTCCACATTCCATGCCCCCCTCTACATTTTCTTTATTTAGCATAAATTTATTTCCTTTTTACATTTAATTGAATATATTGTCTAAATAAATTTTAAGAAATCATTAGTTTAATTAGTATACATTAGAAATATTGAATTAATATCCCTTTCATAGTAAGGTAACATAATTTTTTACATTCACAAAGTCAAATTTATAATTTTAAATAGAATTCCATTTGATAGATCCATTGGTCTAGTTTCTCAACACTTACTTCCCTATCAAAATATTGTATGTATATACTTCCCTTAACCTTGAAGATATCCATATATCCACTAGAAGATAACTCTTCTTGTTTAAATCCAATCCTCTTCACTTATTCTAGATCTTATCTTCATTCTCTTGTGGAATACCTAGTTTTACAAACAAGGCTAGGGTGATATTTTCTAGCCTATCTAACTTTCCAATTGAGAGAAATATGAGCAATGTTCTCTTCCATCCTTCTAAACCATGCTTCATCATCATTCATTTATTTGTCCTTGTTTCTTTTTATATATTTTATTTTTGTATTACACTCCCTGTATTGATCTCAAGATCAAAAGAAACCACATTGTTACTTCCAAGTGACCTAGTCATGAGGATAACCAGCCAATAGCCTTTTATTATCAATCACACTCTTTGCAAGGATAATTAACCCGCTATAATACTACTTGATCTATACAATATTGAAGAGTTTCCAATACATAAATTAATTACATATTTCTTAAAGTGTCAACTCTACACACACTCTCATGAACTAAAACTAGCTTGAATCTACTTAATAATGTAATTAGAATATTCAAATATGTAAACAAACATGGAAAAAATATAGAAAAGTATCCAACAAATGCTTGGCACACACCATTAGAGAGATTTAACATGATGTACACTAGAAGAAACCTTCAAAGAGAAGAAAAATCCAAGTGCAAGTGTTCATCATGTCTAAATGGATATATTATAACTCTTTCAACAACTAAAATGAGATCCTAACATTTTTAGATGGTCACAACACCATGGAAAACTAGTTTCTATTTTGTAACAATCAAATTTTGACATACAAAAGTTATTTGAGAGTGAACCCTTGCACAATGTGTTTCATATATTTTTAATACTTCCTCAGACCCTTCCTTGGTGCAAAAATGAAGTCAATAATATGACTTCAAATCAAGAGGTCAAAACACTTCATATGACACAATATGTCCAATCTAGATGAAAATGTCACCCAATGACTTTTGGCAATTACAAAAGTATCTTTGCTGAAAACTCTAGCAATTTCATCACATTCAAATTATTTTTGATTTATATGTTTGATCCCTTATTTTTTGTCACCCCAAGGATAACTTCAACCTAAAAACTAATTAATTTGTTTCTTAAATGATCTTATTTAGAAAACATAGGTAATTGTACTCTTACAAAAACTTCTCAACTAGAAACTACATCAAATGACCCATTGTCATGCTACTTGGATCCATGTTTTGGATCACCCATTGTCAAAGCATACTCTAAGTATATTCTTTAACACAATGACTCATTGGCTTGCATTTGGATTCGACTAGTAGATAGCTCAACAACATTCATTACCACCTTAGTTTGACATCTATTGCCACCTATTATCTCTTTTACCATTAATTTTAACTCATTCATAGTGCATCAATAATGCATAAGAAAGACTTCAATTCAACTCTTACATAAAAATCCCCACAATGCTCCTTAACACCATCATTTTTTTCAAGTAAATAGGTATTCTAGGTATCAATTCACCAATTTTGTTCAAGACAAAATCATAGAAATTTGAAAAAAATTGCATCACTAGAAATGATTATTGCCACAAGTACATACTAAACACTTAGCTTATCTGGTTTTGGTCATTTCAAAAATCCAAGATTGATGCAAGGGAAAATCAACCCTCAAACACAAACTCCCAATAACACGATATGCATTCAAAAATGATTTTTAACAACAACAAAAGTCTATAAAACGTTCTTTGTTCAATCAAATCTCCTAGAAATTCACAAATTACAAAACAAATATGGAATTAAGTTGTGTGCAGCCATATGGGCTGATGTAAATCATTACAAATATGATATTAGACTATAATAAAACAACAATTAAAATACAAATGGACTCCCTCAATCTAGCTTCTTTCCCAAGCTTCTAGCTCCTATCACTTGCAACCTTCAACTAGAAACCATTGCTACAATAAACCATGGATTCATCCAACTATTTGTTGTTACACAAACATCCTTAAACCTACAAAATCATGGAGTTTGGACTTCCTCTCCCAAAAGCCATGCCTAGAGTCTTCTTTTAAAAAATATGGGAAAGAATCCTCACCCCCACATTGTCATAACACCTTCCATAATGCTCCCACTATCTCCATTTCCTGGAACTCCATTCTCCCACACCCAACCTTGAGAAAATGTTTTGAAATGCATGAAATAAAACATTAAATACTCCAAAAAAGAAAATTAAGACCACTCCCAAGAAATTGCAAAAATCAGGTGCAACTTGGATTCCCCACTTATAAATTAAATCTTTTTTTTTTTTGAAAATGAACTACCAACACAATATGGGTGCCCAAACTTCGCCTACAACTATGGAGGAGTTTTAAATAACCTGCAACAATTTTTAACTCCCCAAGAAAATCCACACCCAATTTTCCTTTGCCATTTTAAACATTAAAAATTGCATTCCAACACTATCTCCCATTACATCATTTGTAACATAAATTAGTCCAATTATTAAAAATCTGATTTTTGGCCTAATATATATTCAAATTATCTCTCAAAAAATTATTCAAACCAAACCACATCAAAAATTAAATCTCTTTTTGGTTGATGCAAGATTGCTTGCACACAACGATGCTTCCTACATCAAATATTTGATTCTTTTTACCAAATCTCTATTCTAATGTGACATTAAATAAAATTCATTCTCCCAATTTTAAGACGCATGAAACCCTAATCCATTTTAATAGATGCTTAATTACAATCTCATTAACTTATTCTTTCAATTTACATACTCAACTCCTGTTTCTAAAATATTACTTCATGTTTAATTGATTTTATTCAATTATTAACACGTTTAAATAATTTTAAAGATTATATTGTATTTTCTTTCAAAAAATAATATTTAAATACAACTTGTTAAATATGTAAATAAAAAATTTACTTTGATTTATAGATTGCTGTAAAATTTAACAAACAACATATTAAATATTAAAATAAAATTTAACACCAATTCAAAATTTTATTCTAATTTATATATTTAAAACAATTTGTCCCTCTCTTGATTATTGTCAACCTAAATCAAAAAGCAATACTATTTTCAAAAGTTATCTACAAACAATAAAAAACTAAGTCAAATCTCACAGACATAAAAAAATCTAATCAACATCAACATCAAATTTAAGGTTTATATGCTATATACATCCTCTTCCTAATTATTGTCCATATAAGTTAAGAACAAAACTGTGCTCAAAAGTTATCTTTAACCAATTAAAAAAGGTCAGTCAAACCAGCACTAAAATTTGACAAATAAGGGTGACGGTCAAATTCAAGGACTAATGAAGGTACCTGTGAAAAACATGTGATATAATTCAGTCCGCCATTGTTTTCTGATAATTCTGTAAGGCAGGCAGGCAGATAAACCAAACCCCAGACAATGCCTATGGACTTTTTGGGATTCCTACAGCTGTAGAAAGGAACTTGGTTTCCTATCAGTTTACAGATTTAATATTTGACAGCTGATAATTAACTGTCTGTCAGAGAGTTCGAAGTTCATTTTCAAAACAGCAAGTGGGTTTTGGGTCACAACTTCACATCATTGGTGTGACCTCCCTCACTTTCTGGTGGGGTTTGAAAGAATCAACAGGCTTGGCAGCCAAATCTTTTATCCATCTGTAGAAAATAATACTTCTTTATATTATTGGTATGATGTTTGAAAGCTTTATTATAAACATCAATAATAGTATTTGGAGGTACTTGGTTTCATGAGATACCAGGAAGCTTCTATGCCACTAGGGGCCGTATTTGCAGCTTTTTAAAATTAATTTATCAATGTCATTGTAAGACATAGGCCTACAGCTTCACACGGTTTTGACATCATATGTAGAAATCAAATGCAGGAAGGTACTGTGTGAGCAGTTAACATTGAATGTGTGAAGAAAATAACAGCTGGCAATTGAGATCATATTGACGATTTTCTTACCTGCTACTGAAAAAGTAAGATAAGAAAAAGATGGCAGAGTTATACCAAATGCTATTTGATAAAATAATTCAGATGGTAATTGAGACCATGGTGATGATTTTCTTATCTGGGTTTGAAAAAGTAGAATAAGAAAAAGATAGCAGAGTTGCACCAAAAGCTATTAATGAAACAAGTGCTGTGGAACAGCTGTGGTCTCTTCCATGGGCCACCAGGGCTGGCATGGAGCAAATGCATGAGGGCAAAGCATATTTCAGTTCAAATATCACTTCAAAAAATAATACAACTAAAAATACAATTGGAACAAATTAGCATGTGGACTAGTCTATTTTGTTCATTATTAGTTTTCTTTGTTTCTGTTGGATTAATCGTCAGCATCTCCCTTCGGATCCATGACATGGATTAACCACTTCCCTGGATCCATTTATCTCTGACATTTATATCGGATGTTAACAGATCAATCTTACACTACTAACTAAAAGTGTTGTACAAAACAAGCATTGGAACTTGATAGTCAAATGTCATTCAAAGTGCTGTACATTTTGCATTGAGGACTGTTGTAACCATCTTGTCAGTAAGATGTTGCATTGTCAAAATGCAACCACATATGAACAGAACTATACTTGCAGAAAGGAAAATCAATTGGTAGATGACCAAAATATATCTAGAAAGACAGATTTTGAACACTATACTTGGCAGCAAGGGAAATCAAATGGTAGATGACCAAACTGATATCTAGAAAGAGAGATTTTTTATAAGATCGGTGCATTCTTTCTTATAACTCAATTAATACTATGAATCTAAGAAGACAAGACAATAAAAAATAAGTAGTCAAAGGAGGTTAAGCTTGCATGAATCTTATTGTTTGTATTAGGTCGTTTCTATCCATCCTTTTATTCTTTAAAGTTTCGAGAATTACTTGCATGCCAAATTCTCTTTCACTTTATATCCTTATGTTAAAATTGTAGTTTGAATTCATCATATGGTTCAATCCAATGTAATTGGGGTTCATGATACTACACCTCAACGAAAGATGTGTGCATTTATGCTATAAGAAGCAAATGTATCTCTATGTTAGATGGTATTACATGTTTGCGTTGCATGCATCTAATGCATAGACTTTTAGAAAAAGGTCAATCTATTATCAAACATTGATAATATGGATCTAATAACAAATTAAATTTTATGCAACAAATTACATATTTAGTAACACATAAAAAAGATAATATGCCCATTAGACCGAACATTACACTATAAAGAAATTGTTGAATTCTTCATGGATTAGCTGGGAATCAAACCTATGACCTTCTATTTGTTGCTAGAGTGCTCTACTAGTAAGTTATTGGTCTGTTTAGGACCAGTCCATCTTTGATCCAAGTGTGGCTTATTTCCAACCCCCTGCCCGCCTTAAGCCACTCTATAGATTGCTTGGGGTTGCTTGGCTTGGCTCTGATGCCATGTTGAGCTCTTCATGGGCCAACTAATACTCGAACCTAGGACCTTCCATTTTCTACTAGAGTGCTCTACTGCTAATCTATTGGCCCCTTTAGGACAACTCCATTTTTGGTCTGGGCATGGCTTATTTCCAACAAAAATGTCTAATGCATTGTATATATATACTAGCATTCCTAGGTGTTAAAAAAAGATCATATACATGTCTATTCCATTTGTCTTAAATATGCAAGATGAAAGCAACAATATTACAAACATAATAAAATAGTTATCTAGCATGGATGTAGTTTCACCCAAGAAGAAAATGTAATTTCTATCACATTGTTTTGTTTAATATGTTGTATATGGGAAATGATGTTGAAGCTATTGAGAGTATCATTTAAATTTTTAGCTTATCGTGCTTTTCAATAGCACAAAGTAGCATATAAAACATCTCATAGAAATCTTGAAAAAAGTGAGCACTTAATTACAAAGAAAATATGTCTAACTATATATATCTCTTATAGTTGTTCAAATATCCAAACGTACATATATATTTAAGAATTGCCTAACATCACTCCATCTTTTTAACAAACATATTGAATGAGATGATGCAAATGCATTTCAAAGTCACCCAAATGTTTGAAAATTTGAACTGCTTTAGAGAACATCACATGAAACCACAAGGAACTTAGAAAATTAATCGCAATTTCAAATTATTCAAGACAAAATTTGTGCAAAAATTCCTCTTTATTGAATTTTGGGCATAATTTTTTGTGAAGGCTATGGTGATCAAAAGTGGCACTTGTGTTGAGAAAAATGAGCCCATAGAGTCATATAATTTACAACACAAATTAGTTGTGAATAAAAAGAAGAGATAAAACAAAATAATTGAATCACATTCAACAAGACATGGATTTACATGGTAAATTCCTAACAATATGCCAAGAAAACATCCACCAGTCAAAGGTACCAATATTCTTATTACTCAAAGGAAAAACTACAATCTTCATGCAATTGCTATTACAAATTGATTTGCTTTTAAAGGATACAAAGATATATATAATATCTTCCACATAACAACCATTGTCAAAATTAGGAAAAAAAGATTAAATTTCCCTTAAGGAAATAGTAGATTTTCTCTTAAGGAAAAATAATATTTTTGAAGATAATTTTTTTTCTTTATATTGTTGTCACAATCCAACAATCTCCACCTTGACAATAATTTACTTGATACTTGCCCATGCCCATTCATCACCTTTCTTGCAAACATAGAAAGCCAAACTCCACCTCAACTTCTTAACAATATTGGTTTTGTGAACATGTCCACACAATTTTCTAGCATATGAACTTTCTCAAGAGCTACTCCACCTCCATTGATAATTTTTCTTACAAAATGATATTTAACCGCAATATGCTTGATTTTAATATGATAAGCTATATTTTTAGCCAAATGGATAACACTAAATGACTATCACAAGATGCATTCACCTTGTCCTACACTCTTCCAAACTTTCCCAATAAACCCTTTAACCAAACTGCCTCTTTGCATGCATGTGAGATAACCATATACTCTACCATGGTAGTTGATAAAATAAATGTTCCTTGAAACTTTGGCATCCAAAAAATAGGTCCTCCTGCAAGAGTAAAGAAATAACTTGAAGTAGATCTCCTTTCATCCAAATCACCTCCAAATTTGAATCAACATAACCATAAACTAAATCACTACAACCATTATAGGTGATACAATAATTACTTGTGCCTCTAAGATAGTGAAATGCTCATTTCATTGTTTCCTAATGCTCTCTACCTAGATTTTCCATGTATCTACTAACTACAACACCAATTGCATGTGAAATATTTTATTTTGTACATATCGTCACATACATTAAATTTCTTATTGCTAGGACATAATCTTGAAGAAAAATTAAAATGGGAAGCCAATTTTTTTATTGATTTCACATTCTTCATACCAAATCTTATGAGTATATTCTTCTCATAATTCTACTCTAATAACCAAAGCTTACCATGTTTCTTGTCTCTATTGATTTTCATGCCTAAAATTTGTTTTTTTTTCCTCATAGATCATATCAAATTTCCTAGCCAACCAAGCCTATAGCCTGCTTATCTGAACCATTTTTTATACGCAATGGTCATACTCACTCCTTGTAAGATTTTGACTCACCATAAAAGAATCAATTTTTTGTACCATTGCCTAGGTGATTGCTTCAAGCCATTCAATAACTTCTTAAGTGTGCAAACACAAATTCTTTTGTGATCATGAACAAAACCTTATGGTTGTTCCATATATATCTCCTCATCCAATTCTCCATGTAAAAGTATTATTTTAACATCTAGCTACTCTCACTGAAGATCAAGGAAAACAACTAATGCTAATACTACCCAAATAGAAACAAGCTTAACAATTAGTGATTTTTTTATGGAAATCAATACCTTCTTTTTGAGAATACTATTTTGCTACCATTCTTGGTTTGTACCTTTCAACTTTCTTCTTCAGTTTGTAGACCCATTTGCAACCAACAACTTTCCTGCCCAATGGAAGCTCTACTAGGTCCTATGTTTTATTGTTCTCCAATGAATCCATTTCTTCTTTCATTTTTTATTTTCCATTTAGTACTTTCAATACCATCCCTAGCTTCCTAATAACAACTAGTTTCCCCATCACTAGAAATAAAATCAATAAATAAACTATAATCATCATACCTCTTAAGAGGATTTCTAGCCTATATAAATCTCCTTAGAGTTGATTGCAATATTTTCATATTTTCTTGTATATTTTTTGTATCCTTGTGTTTATATTTAGAAGCTTCTTCTTGCTCCCTATTTTCTATAGATGGATAAGTTTCCAACTAAATTTGCTAATATTGTGGCACTTGTTTATATTTTATTTCAAATTCTACTGTCTAATTTTATAAGAGGAGATTCATCAAATACTGCATCTCTGCTAATGATTTTTGTGGGCAGTAAGATCCCACAATATGTAACCTTTAACTTCATCACCATAACCAACAAAAATATTCTTCTTTGATCTAGGGTCCACCTTAGAATACCGATCTTTAGAAATAAGAACTTATGCATTATAAACAAAAAGTTCAGATTTGTGTAATCACAAGAAAGAATTGCCCATACCTCTTCAGGAATTTTACAATCTATTACAATTGATGGTGACCAATATACTAGATAGCAAGTTGTAGTGACTTCCTTTGCCCACAACTCTTGCTGCAACTTGGAATCATTGAGCATGATGCTTACTCCCTCTAGAAGAGTCTTGTTGATGCATTTAACAACACCATTTTGTTGAAGAGTGTAAATTGTGATTTTATGCCTTTTGATTCTAGTTTCCTTGCAATAATTCTTTAATTCTTGTAATGCCCCACCCAAAGCACAAGGAAAAACTTGACCAAACAACTTTTTTTTGAAACACAATGACAACACCGAAGATATGACATTAACATGTCACACTTGCACAACAACATGCACACAAGCGATGTATGAAACATGAGGACAACACAACAAGATGACATCACCATTGCACAAGCAAGGTGGAAACAACAAAAGACTAACCACTTGTGGGATAAATACACCATAAAGAAAAAGAGAGTGAGAGAAGGAACATCTCCAACACAATGATCAATTACAACCCATGATCACATTCTCTCGCAACATGACTCTAGAATAGGGTGAGCGAATCATCGACCTCCAATCCACATATAGACTCACTTAACCAACCAAAACAAGGAAAAACCTTCACCAAAGGATTTCAAAACTAGGAGATACAAACTCTCCACTAATTAGAATGACCACAAGTCACTCCTAGACAAATTATACACTTCCCAAGATATACTGTCGAAATGTGACATCACACAAATGGAAAGATGCTATAGGAAAATCCTCAAGACCTATGAGGAATGTTGTGAACACAACAACTATTAAGCTCTACAACCTTCCCAATACTTCACAAGACAAGGTACACAATCTCCCTAACCCTAGGCTTGCCAAATGACAAACTTCAGAAGAGTGCATGCAAAACGATGCAAGAGAACCCACAAATCCTCAATGAAGACTCTTAGGGAAAGGTTCTAAACATAAATAGAATCCTAGGACCATGATGAAAAAATTTCATTTACATGTTTTATCCAAGGTCTCGAAACATAGAGGAACTAACAAGACCAAAAAGAGAGAAAACTTGACTAGTTTTTTGAAGACCTAGTCAATGAAAATGATCACCATGGGAAAACAAAAAGGCATAAAAATTATACAAAAAGGGGATTAGCCTTAGAAACCCCTTAACTAACCTTGGTTAAGAGTTATTACGTTCTAGAAAATGTATGGGAACAAGGCCGCCCTTGTAGAGTACCAGGCCGCACAATTAGAGATAGGGAATTTTTAGCCTATCATCCCTCATAATCAGGTTGTCCCACTAGAAACTACGCCACTCCAGTACGATAACAGGCTTCCCCATTGATGACAAGGCCATTCCAACACACTTAAAAATAGTTTGGAAGAGTTTGGGAACTCTTGAGCTGACCAAGCCACCCCAGTACAACACCGGGCCGCCCAAACTCATTGGGAGACACCTAAATTCATTTAAACCCAAAATAAATGTTCCTAAGTTAATTTTAAGCATCCAAGGCATAAATACATTATTATAAATGGTGCAGGAGCACCTTGAGCATTGTATGCCTCCAATAGGCAATATTTAAAAATTTGAATTTTTATCATGAAGTGCATTGTAAATGGCCATGTGTAGGACCATTCAAATTTAATCAAGTCTCTATTAGGTCTCTAGGAGGTACATTAAGTCAATTTGCAAAAATGTCAAAAGTTGCAAAAAATTGTAAAAGTGCAAAATTGCAAGAGGAAGACGAAGACTCATGGAGTTGGTAGGACGTTTGTAACTGATGGGAAGCCAAGAGGATTGTTGTAAACACTTTAAAAGAGCCATGTGAAGGTGGATCAAGCATTGTAGATTGTAATCTTGAACACAATTTATAATAAAAGTACCCTGTTCAGTTGTAGCAATGTTTTCTTTGTGTTTTCCAAGCTTTGTTTGATCTAAACAACATCTCCAAGCTTAGATCTTGTTGTTTCTAGTTGTATAGAGTGTAATCCTTCAGATAAAGTTGATTTTTGAAGAACTTTTTGAATAAAAAGTGTGATTGAAGACTTCTTTCTATAAGTTGTTTTGTAACCACAAACTCAAGGGTTTGAGAGTCTAGTGAGCATTTAATCTACCACCCCACTGATGTAGGCTTAGTAGATCGGTGGGATGGGTTAAATAGAATGTTTTGTGTGTGTGTGTGTGTGTGTGTGTGTGTGTGTGTGTGTGTGTGTGTGCAAATGCAGGGGAAGTGAAAAGTTCAGAGCTATAGTTGTTTCCCTCACAAAAAATCAAATGTTTATTTTGTTTGTGCAGACCTGTACCAAGATTTTTGAGGCTATGGCAAGGTCTATGGAGGTTTGGAACACATATTTTCATCAAACCCTCATTGAATGAGGCCTAATTCAAGCTTTAAGTAAGGATTTCTTGATTTACTATTTTAGTGAGTGATTTTCCTTGAAAATATGGTGTATTTGGAGGTTTTTAGACCTGATTAGTGGCTAAAAAGAAAAAAATTAGAAGTGCAACAAGTTTTAAGGATAGTTGCTTTGTAATTTAGGCCTAATTGAGGCTCTTTAGGCTGCAGACAGTCAATTATTCTCATATATTTTTCAAAACAAGTGTACCTACTATTTAAGTATGTTAAATTAGGACAAAATGGGTCCTATAATCTGTTATTGTTTTGTGGATATTCAATATGGTGTTAAAGTTATACCCAATTTTAGCTTGTTGGACTACTACTAGCAATATGGTGTCTTGGTGTGAATATTGAAAGAGTTGATTGTTTCAGAGTTTTCTCAAAGGTTTTTTGTTTTGATTCAATCAAAAAGATGTTTTTGAAGATTCACTAAGGTTTGATAAGAGTTTAAGAGCCAGATATGTTGATATGATTTCTTTTGGCCATGTGGATAACTAGTGAAAATGAAGGAATTTTATTTGAAAGCTTGATTGATCTGCTCAAGTTAGTATTTTGGGTCATGAGTACCCCTAAAGTTTGTAGATGATCTGCATCAATAAAATTGTGATCATTCTTGGCACCAACATAGAGACACGTAATGAATTCTCAAACCCTAAGATTCCTAATGATTACAATCAGTCTCAAGAGAGAAGTTCATTTACAATTTATATTACAATTACTTTGAAATACATAAGGAGTGTCCAGACTCAAATTTCCTTCCAACATCAAATTAAATTGAATTAAACTAATTACAAAGCAAATAAAGCTGATTACAAAAAGGTTTTCAGTCATTTGTGGATTGTTATACAACAAATAAACTCACTAAAATCAACTAATATGCAAGTGAATAGCACTCTAACACATTCTATGCTCAACTATGTGAGCTCCTACAACCACATTCATCTTCCAACACTTCCACACCCCTTGCAACTTTTGTGGCTTCAATATTATTGTTCTGGAACCTTCATGGACTATTGTAAATCAGTCCAAACCTGCAACAAAACATCCAAGAATCTCTTCCTGAGAATACCACACCTTCATCCTTTCTCTCTTCAAAATTCTTCTTCAAAACCCCTGCAATGAAAATTGATTTTCTAATTCTTAACTCCTCCTATCTAGAAATTAATTTCCAATTATTTATTTGGGATTCTCCAATATGGGATGCCACTTCCTATAGCTACACATTAAAGCCTTCAAAAATTAATTAAAAATCATTTAAAACCCATTGCTAGTAGCCCCACAAAAGATAGCAATTTCAATTTTTTTTCCTCTCCTTTTGACTCTCGAAAAAAGTAGAAAAATCAAGGCAAGATTGGGCACCCACTTCTCTAGTCCCTATTTTTTAGGGATCATGATTGAGTGTTTTAAAGCTCCATTTTTCAAATCCCAACACCTCATATTTTTTTTCAAATATTTTGCATTAAAGATTTAAACTACCTTTTCTTGCTTTTTCACCCTACTAGTTAACTTGTCAATGTGCAAAGGGGATTTATTTGACAAGTTTTATTACTTTAAGATAAATTATTTTCTACCCATCAACATGAAATTCAAACCAAAATCAATTCACTCCAAAATCCAAAAATACTAAACAAAATTAACCTCTTTTTGTTTGACACGAGATTACAAATTGCCATGGATAGTCCTGCATCAGACACCCATGGTAGAAAGAAAGTGATCTTATCAATTTTCAAGAGGATATCCAAGATGAATAACCTCAGCTTCAGAAAACCAAGATGCATCTTCAACAAGCCTCCCAATCCATTTTACTAAGTACTCCATGTATTGCCTTCTTCTACTACCCATCATGTAAGTCAAAGCATCAAATTTGCTTTCTAACCAATATACTTCATCAAAACAAAAACTAAAAAATAAACTTATACCTCCTCCTTCATCAAACCGAATGTATTTAATTGTCTCATTTGTTGTTGTACCTTTTCTATCTCTTTCCACTATGCCTCCTTCATGAAATTCAATTGTTTCAATGCCTTCTGAAAGACATGACATTGCTGCAACTTGGTTTCCTTCACTCAAAACAGCATTAGTACTACCATCTAAAGACTCAATTTCTACATTAATTGACAAAGAATCATGATCACTAATCAAAGCATTTTCACCTCCACTATTCTCAAGCAAGAATCCTTTAGAAAACTCTTCATTAACCTTCACACTCCACTCTTCCAATACAACTTTATCAGAACTAAATTCTTCTACAAAAAACTTATCTATTCCTTCACTCTCTTTCTCATCAAAGGAAATAATAAAATCATATTTTATCTCACCCTCTTTTGATACCTTCATTCCACTTGAGATCTTTGCTTCAATCTGAGTCAATAATTCACCTTTCTCATCTTCATCATGGTTAGTGTTAACAAAGCCAACATATTCATGCCTCATACCATCTAAAGGTCTGATTTCATCAACCAAACAAGAACTTGCATTGTTTCAAACCTTACCCATTTCTTCTTTCAATGGATTCAATTTGTGTTTCACTCCATCCTTCGTCAATGTGTATGTGTTTGCATAAACATTGTGCATCACCTTCCTGTCAAATTTCCAAGACCTTCCTAACAAAATATGACACACATTCATTGGAATAATATCACATAAAATTTCATCTCTATAACCTCCTATATTAATATTTACCAAACTTTGTTCGTTGATCAAAACTTTTCTATCATCTTGTAGCCATGCTATCCTATACAGATGTAGATGTTTTCTTCTCTCTAACTGCAATTTTCTCATCATCTCTTCGGACGAGATTGTCTATGCTACCTCAATCTATGATAACATTACATACCTTGTTCATGAAATTGCATCTTGTTCTAAACAAACCTTTTCTTTGTATTTATTTATCATCTTCATTCAAGAGGGTTATCCTAGCCATTAAAGTTTCACCATCTTCTGTTTCTTCCAAATGTGACGAGTGCACATCTTCTACATTTATATTTGCTGCTTTATTCTGATTTTTGGTTCATCTTCTTGGTCTTTCCTCTTCATGAAGATAATCATATGCCCTATGACCTTCTTTGCACTTAAAACAAGTTACTAGAAAGGTTTCTCTTCCAAAACCTCTAGCTCTTGGATTTTGATCTCTAGGACCATATGAGTCATCAGATCTTTAATTTTTGCTGCTGCCTTGGCCTTCTTTTTTTGGTTTTCCTGATTATTCTCTGCTCCATATGTTATTCCTTCAACCTCCTTTTCATGGCCTCTTCCTCTTTGCTTACTTTCATACCTTTTATTCATTCTTTCCTCAAATTTTTAAGTCAACTTGGTATGCATCCTCCATTGTTAGAACCCTCACTAATGTCATCTCCTCATGAATGCTTGGTCTTAGACCATTGATATACCTTGCACCCTTATCTTTGGTGTCTTCTGAATACCTTGTTCAGATAAGAATCCTATGAAAATCCTCCATGTACTCCTTCACTGTCTTTGTTCCTTGTCTCAATCCTTGCATTTTCTTGAGCAAATCCAACTCATAATCCACTAGAATAAATTACCTTTTCATTTTCTCTACTATTTTGTCCCACCTTGTGATTTTCTCTTTCCCTTTCCTTCCTCTTTCTAACTGAATTTCTCTCCACCAAATTGAAGGATGTCCCTTCAATCTTGTCTTGGAAAATCTTACTCTATCTGGGTCTTCAACTTCTTCAAATTTGAAGTATTCCTCCATATCATTTATCCAATCTATAAGTTCTTTTGGATTCAAATTTTCATGAAAGGTAGGGACATCAATCTTAGGTCTTTTCCCTGTTTTTGATAAAAATCTCAACAATGAATCCTTGGAAACTACTGCAACTTCCTCTCTTTGTTCAGTTGTTTGGCTGGCATTCTCTGGAGCTTCTTCTTCTTCCTCATCACTCTCTGGTTCCATTCTCTGTGTTAAATCTCTTCTTATTTCTTCTTGAAGTATTTCCACTTGTCTTCTCAAAAATTTGAAATCATCATCATGGACAAACTTTTCCATTCTTCCTCTTCCTCTACCTCTACCACGATGGGCTCCTCTCCCATTCATTTTTCTACACACACACAAACTCAATCCTGTTGCAAACTGTCTCTCTTTGGTGGTCTATTCACACACTTAGGATCTTTAAGCTATGATACCACTAATGTAGAGAGGGATTTTAACAAATCCTCTCCAAATTCTCACAACAAATACTCAATTGGGATAGAGAAATTACAAACTAACATACAAAAAACTTCTTGCATAGGAAACCATTGATTTTCACCATTAAAAGAAATCTGATTACAAAGGGTTTCAGTCATCAATGGACTAATATGTAGCAATTAAGATTCTTACAAGAATCAAATATGCAAGGGAATACATTCAAATACATTCATATGCTCAGATATATGAGCTTTTGCAACAAAATTTCATCTCCCAACACTAAAACAACACTTGCAACTTCTAAATCTTCATCCTTGTCATTTTGAAACTTCTGTAATTAAGAAAATTTTCAGAATGTTGCAAATAGCATAAAACCATTAAATCCCTAATAACAATGGAGAACAATGAAAAGCAAGAAACATGAAAGTATGAAACAACATCACCTAGTCTTCAAGCTTCCATTGGTTGACCTCCATTGGCCTTCTCCATCTTGCTGAAAATAGTATACTTGCCCTCAGAATTGACGTGCAACTATAACCTATGTCAAAGCCAACTAAAATATTGAAGTAATGTGATTGCTCAAGTGCTGAAAAGCTCTCAAGCATGTTGTGTATAACTCTTGTGTGTACAAAATGACTTGAGAGAAGGCCTTTTAAAGAATGCCAAATTGAGAATGGATGGCCAGGATTAAAAGTTGGTGAAGCCCTAAGATCAAAGGCCAAGAATCAATGTCATAAGGAGGATTAGGGTTAGGGCAACATTAGGTCAAAGTTAGGGAAAGCCTTGAAATGAAGGGTTGGGATTTAATTGGAGACAATCAAATCAATGGTGGAGAAAAATAGGTAGTTGGAATATTAGAAATGATGTAATTTATGGAGGAATGTTGACTTATGAATTAAATAATGGTTTAATTCATAGATGGGAATGAGACAAAAGACTTGATATTTATAATTATTTTAATTATTTATTTGGTGGGATGGAAAGTGGGCTAAATAAATAAGTTTATTTGATTTAAGGATAAATGATAATGTTATGGAGGAAATAAGGATTAATTAGTGACGCATTTAAATAAATAAACATAATTTATTTATTTAAATAATCATGGAGGAATGGTAGATAACTGAATTATGTGAGGGAGAAGCATGGTCGTCATAGAAAAATATGGTTTGCAAGTTGAGGCCATTTTTATGTGTCTACATTTTTCCCCTCTTTGACATGATGCAATTTATCGCATTGTGTTAAAGAACAAGTCAAAAATATGCCCTAGTTTGAAAGTGAGGAGAGGAAGGATGACGAGGAGGTAGTGGTATGCCCCCTCGAGAGGATAGGTGGGTTGAAAGAACGTGAGTGTCCTCTCAAAATGGATGAGAGGACTAGAGGATGAAGGAATATAAGAAAGGTTAGCGTGGAAATCATGGATGCGAGGATGAAAAAGGAATACTTCAATATTTTTCCAAATAACATCATAGGTGTTGCATAATATCATTGGGTGGTAAAATGTGACAAATGGACAACAAACACCATGATATGAAATAGACCAAGGTGTGCAAGGTCGTCCACTTGCGAAAAACAGATAGCCACAGACAAGGAATGTCCTAACTCATACTAAAGGCCAAGTTGCCCCAGTCTTTTTGTCAAGACACACAAAAGACAACAATCAAGGAAAATTAGGCCACGAGACATCATTGCACCTCTAAATCCTTCATGGGACATCCTCGAGGTAGCTAGTAACATGACCAAGAGATAAAACAATAAAAAGATAAAACAAAATAAACCAGCAAAATCAACAGCCATTGAATATGTTTGCCAAGATTTGTGTGTCGAAGGTTGATTGCGTGATAGTTTGACAGTTTGACAATTTGATAGTCTAACAGTATTGATGATTTGACGATACCTATCATCAGGAAGGACACATCCTAAAAATGCCAATGACTACGTGATGAAGCCTATCGTCAGGAAGGACACATCCTGAAAAAGGCCACTGACTATGTGATGAAGCCTATCATCAGGAAGGACACATCCTGAAAAGGCCAATGACTATGTGATGAAGCCTGGCATCAGGAAAGACACATCCTGAAAAGGAAAATGACGTTTTGACGGGGTCCAATTCCAAGAAGGACACATCTTGAAGGGGACCAAAAAGTGACTAGGTTGACATTGTGTTGGCAATTTGATAGATGCTTGGCTTGATGATTGACTGGGCTATATTGTCTATTAGTTCGTGATTTGAATGTTGACATTCAAATGACTATCTTGGTTTTGAGTGTGACTATGTCTGACTTATTTGACCGACATGACGAACCCTAAAGGATAGACCTAGGTGGCCTCAGGGGCACATCAACTGATGGCCTTGCCTACGTAGCAAATGCACAGAGACCACGTAGTTTGACTAGGAAAAACAGACACATTGAAGACAAACTGAC